>PVHX01012743.1:0-57669 GCA_004024805.1 Geosciurus inauris
TAAATTTTTTTCTTTGTTGGTTCAATCACCCACTCACAAGTCATGTTCCTCTGTGGTGTTGTAACCTTCTAACTGCAGCCTCAATATTGCCAATCCCTATTGCACCCTTCTATAAAAACAGAAAATTTGGACATAGATGTTATATAAACAATGACATATGTATGAAAGGACCTTCAGCTCCAGATGACAAGTTTTCAGATTGTAATCAATTAGCTCTTTTTCTTTCTTACAATTACCCCCAACACACACATAAATTTAATGTGTATTCTCCTATAATTTTCAATTATTTAGCATTGACCAAATTAATTCAGGTTCATTTTGTAGCTGGAGGTAAGTTATACAGACTTATTTACCTTTAAAATTGCATTTCTATGAAAGTACTTTCCAACTATGAAATGCTAAATAAGCATGAACACAACTATAATCTCATTTTTATCCTGCTTAATCAACTAATGTAAAGGCTCAATATAAAACAAAAAAAAGTGTACACAACATGATATTTAATTTTAACCAATGGTTTTACTTAGAGATACATAACTTGCACCTGAAAATTCATGAATTTATCTGAAAATTTATGAATGCATAACATTTTAATTTTTTCTTTCTAATAAACACACATAGATAATCCTGAAATGAAAAACATGTTCATTATTTTACAGAGATCTGCAAGAAGTAATTGTTATGGAGGAGCAGAGAAAGCTGTTCTTCTTCAGCCTCATAGTACAGAGGCTTTTAATCTTAGCCCCTGTGATAGATTTACCAGAAGGATGAATCAGTAGAAGAGTGTTCATCTTTCTTCCAATTTATTTAAGGCAAACTCATTGTTGACTATGAGAAAAATAATTGAGTGAAACAAGATAGTTCTGAGAGTGCAGTTTCAGTAATGCCCAAAGTGGAGCCTATAGCCCTATAAGGATGCTAACTTAAATGAATATACAAAACCAGAACTATGATATGCTCAGAACCACACACATTGAAATTAAGGTCCCTTTATAATTGTGATATAAAATATCAAACAGAGATAGAATGGATACAAAAGTCAAGTAGAGAGTTGTTGTAGACATATCAACATTTTCTATTCCTTACTGTATTTTTTACTGGTATTTATAAAAATTGAGATAGTAAAAATAGAGTACTGAATTTAATACAACATGTATTTGTAGACATATCAATAAACTAGAATGTAATCCAACATGATGAATAACATTTTTCCATTAGCAAAATTAGTAAAACTAATATATTTCTGTTAACAAAACTATGCAGTTCTGCTGTAAAAACTTTAGTTTTCATTTTTTCACTCTTTTAAATAAGACATATTTTATTCTAACCTATTAATTGGAACATTCTACATTTTTATGTTTGTTTTCCCTAGAATTCCATGTATTGTCAATAGTTTCTAAACTTGTCTGTCCACCAGAATCACCAGAAGATTGTCAACAATGCAGACTTCTAAGACTCCTAAACATAAATACTGTATTGCTTGAATCAAAATCATAGGCATAGAAACTGGAAATCTGAATTAAAAAAATATCTCCCCAATTTACACAAAAGTATTGTATAAATAGATGAAAGATTCAATTTTCAATTAGAAGATATTTCTGACTATTATTCTAGTTGTGGAAAGAAGGGGAGAGAAGATGCATAAAGCAGGGTCTCAACTCCCCGGTTTCTATGGAAACTAATTTTTATTCCTTTTTACCTAAAACTAGTTAAATGTGTGGTAGTGTAAGCTCTTCTTTTTCTGAAGATGGCTCCCTTTTCTTCTCTTCAGAAATTTCTTTCAAAATAGAAGGATCTTAAATAAAAATGGCCTGAGGACACACAGTGAGATCTCTAGGCACCTGTGAGGAGGAAATTCTCATTCACGTTTAGACATTTGTTTATGGATTAGAATTTCCTATACATTGACTTTGGTTATTTTTTCTTTCTGTATGTTTAATCTTACCTTGAACTATAGGGCAGATGAATTCAAATTTTTTTCCCTAGGTAGAGATTCACTATATAAATTCAGTCCTCAGTAGCTTCTTCTCCAATGTTAAATTCTAGTACATAGTAACATGTTTCTATAGATGTATGTATAGCCATCCTCATTTAAGGACATATCTACTCCTGGGCACAGTGTCTCTGTAGGACTCAGATATGCGTCACCAATAAAATTGGAATCACCTATCTAGCTTATTCATCTCCAAAGAATCCATCCAGTGTTGAAACTCACATCTTGAAGAAAAATATATCATTTACAACTCTGTCATCTTCAAAAGTATAAAACCTACATTCTCCTCCCCATTAGACAATCTACCTACCTCCATGGACCTCAAATTTAAAATGCTTTTCTCAGGGTTATGTCCCTTACACACACAATTTGGCAAGTTCTCCTCACTCTTCTTGAAATGCACACATTCATGCATACAGTTAAATATATATACGCGTACATACATATACACAGAAATAATTATCACATGCTATGAGGTTGAGGAGTATGGAGAAGAAAAACAGGTGAAAAAGGAAATATATTAATTCTTCCCTTTTAAATACACAACAAAAGAACTTAAGTAATATACATTCATATGTATACTAACAAACAATTAATGCTCTCCATTAATACTAACATATACTAACTGCATGTTTTGGTACAAATCAGAGTAGGGATATAAGAGGTGCATATCAGAGCCCACACGTGTGAAAATAAACATGACAGCTGTTGCAAACTATGAACTGGAAAGTTTACTATGACTATTTCTATACAATCTGTCAGCCCAACTTCTGCCTTCACACTCCCTCAAAGACAAGTCATATTTATATCCTGTCACCCCTCCATTCCAATATGAATTCCAGCTGCCTCTCTGTTGGCGGTTAACTTATTTACTGTTAGAAGGAGAGGGGATTATTCACTGTTTACACCCCAGAGTATCTGCATGTTGAATGGAGTCACTTTGAAGACATGTGATTTTAGAAGGAAAGCAAATCATGTGACATTTAGGCAATGCATATAATTTAGCAAATTTCATAGCAGTTTCTTCTTTGGGCATGAGTATATCAGCTGGTGTGTATATCTGCCCTCTAATTAGCACCATCCCTTCACCCACAAAGAATGTTTGGTACTCCTGTGTTCATGATATTATGAATACATACTGCTCTGGTTTGGGTGTGAGGTGTCTTCCAAAAGCTCATTTGTGTAAAAATGCAGGACGTTTCAGAGAAGAAATGATTGGGTTATGAGATCCTTACTCAATTCAGTGAGTCAACCACCTGATGGGATGAATTGAGTGGTAACTGAAAGTGGATGGGATGTAGCTGGAGGAGGTGGGGTATTGGGATGTGACTTTGGGGTATATATTTGTATTTGGCAATTGGAGCTCTCTCTGTGCTTTCCAATCATTACATGAGCTACTTTCCTCTGCCACACTCTTTCTCCATGACATTCTGCCTCACGTTGAGCCCCAAGGAATGGAGTCTGTGGTCTATGGATTGAGACCTCTGAAATTGTGAGCCCATAAATAAACTTTTCTTTCCCTAAAATTGTTCTGGTTAGATATTTTAGTTGCAGCAGCAAAAAAGGTGACTAAAATACATACATTATCAAAATTTGCCTTAGTCTGGTACATATGCAAGCCACATATCTGGTACATATAAGTAAGTGGTGAAAATATATTCTGGTATTGATGCTAACAGAGACATCAGTCATGACTAAATAGATGAGATATTTCAGTTATGTTGACTCTCCTTTGTTGGTGATGACAGCATCCAACATAGACTGACCCATGTGAAAATGAATTTATTTTCTCAAATACTTAGGTTTACATGAATACCTAGCTTCATACTTAGCTTATTCTAATTTAAATAGTAGGATTTAGTTTTGTTTGTTTTTTTGTCCTCTTAGCTTTGTTCTAGGATTCTATGTGATTTATTTGTTTAGTATTTTTGCAGTTATAGGTTTATATTCTGACAAGTTCACCTTACCCAAAAAGAAAATGTCTCTCTTTTAAAAGACTCAGACAAATCTAGATAGATTGAACAGATCAAATGTTTATGCCTGAATCCATCCCCTAGTGTGAGAGAAAATAATATATTAATGCTTGCTTGTTTCACCAAACTCATGGTCCTTGTCTATTCTGGAAGTTTGCAAGTAGACTATCTAAAATTAATGAATAACAATCAGATGATGAAGTGGTGATCACAGAAGAATTTTCGTGTTTTATCCAAAGAATGTTTAAGTTTTGAGGAAGAAAGCTAACAGATGTCCATTACATCAAAAGTGACAGCACACTGGCACCCTTGATAGCACTATCCCATGCCCAGCATAACAGTTGTCTCTACTAATCCTGGACCCTTTATTACTGCATTTAGTTTGTCTTGTAATTCTCTTCAGCACACTCTCCAGGAAACAATTGGTAGTTCATCAGAGACAATATATATGAAGTCTTTTATTATGCTATGCATGATAACAGCTTTAATGGTTGTGGGTGAACTTCTGTTGATAACTCATTATTGATCTCTCATCCTCAAATGTATATAAATCTTTCTTGAGTGTACTTATATGTCTTACCTTTTCCATCTCAGTATGATAAATTATATTTATGCTTCTATCTCTAGTCTTGTACCAAGTACTTCAGTTTCTTGTCTATTATATCTATGATACAACTTTAATAAAAGACTGAATGTTCAGTTACATGAAAAAGACATGAAAATATTAAGGAACTAAATTTCAGAAAGCTACAGGCAAAAATTAAAACAATTTTTATTCCCAATGAAACACAACTAATCAAAGAACACAAAATTGGTTAAACATTTAGCTGCATATATAAAGAAAGAAAAATGTATCTCAGATGTCAGAAAATAACTTAAAGATAATATCTGAATGGTTGCACACTCCTTAAAGTCATATGAAGACTTGCAAAGTTATTCGCATCCCTAAAATTTAGCCTTTAGTCTTTCACATGGTAAAATGTTTTCCACTGACTTAGAAGCATCTGTTTGAAAACTGGAGTAATGTATACATTTCAACTGGCATTTAAACAACCATTATACACCATATCTTTCCCTAACATGATGACAATTGATTCTTTAGAATATATTCTAAATAAAATGTAAATCAATGAAGTTGATATTTATAAGATGCAATTTACGTAGATATTTATACAGAGAAAGCACATGAGATAAACTTAGATTTCTCATGCAAATTTGTAAAATGGCATAAGAAGATGGACATAATATTGTAAAAGGTGACAGGAATAATTTCATGGTAATGTTTGGCATTAAAGTGCTACCAGTTAGTAACTGCTATTAATACATCATGAAGCTCTAATAAAATGTTATGACTTACATTTGAAGGTTACAGCTAGTTTCTTTTCCATATATCATTATACCACAGCTTGTTAATGACATCTAATTAGTTGATTTTGCTTACATGCAAATAGCATCATGTACTTCTATTGTGTCACTGTTATTTTTTATTAAATCACTTATTATTTTCAACAACCCACAGTTATGATATAAAAAATGAACAGTTTGATATTTAATATTACTAATTATAGAAAATAATATATTATTGTCTCAAGATTGGTGGTAATTATATTTTAATAGCTTTATCAAAAGCAGTAAGTTTTCAACTGAAAAATATCTGAGACACTGCATTCAAATGCCAGCTCTTCCCTGATGTCCTTAGAAAGATTCAACTCCTTCAAAATCTATGTTCCTGTAACAATTTTTGCAAGTATCTCATGTGATATTAAACAGGTTGTATGGCAAATGTACAAATTTATGTCTGTATTCACTCAATGTTATGCCTCTTATAGTTCAGAGATCCTTTTATTGTTTTCTGTATTCTCAGGATTATTCAGTACATAAAAGGTGCTCAAAATTCATTTTGTATCTGATATCAAATAAAAAGGAAAATAGTTTAGCATACTCCTGAAAATAAATGAATGAGGAGCAAAGAACATTTCAATGAACTGACCACTTATAGTCAGACTATTCTTGAAAATCTACATTTTGGTAAAAGGTATTGTGATCTTTTTTCTATAGGCATAAAAAGTCAGTATTAGCTTGCACTTCATCATCCTCTTTATGCGTTTCTAATATGTCATAAAACCTACTGTTCTTCCCCTTTTGATACTTGTTAGATGTGGTCTTTCCAAGCTCCAGATTTTATGTTTATTTATTGGCTCCTTAATTCAATAACAATTCCACTGTATTAACTTGATTTAATTTAAATGTCATCGACAAACTTTTATGATAATACACCACTATTACTTGATGTTTCATTAATCATTCACCTTCATATGTATATTTATTTATAAGGTATACACATATATTAATCAATTAATGTTATGCACAACCATAATAAAAAGGAATATCAAAAGTATGAGTACAATACATTTGAATAAAACTCTATTTCCATATTAGTGAATTAAAATGTACAGTTCATAAGGATGTAACATAGTTTATAAGAGAACTGATCAAAATGACTAATTTCTTATTTTAATTTATCCCAGGATCCTGTGTATTCAATACTCAAAAACTTTTTAAAACATTATTGCCTGCTTAGAAATCTATAATGATCAAGTTCAATTTAGTTTCCTCAGTGTAGCCATTTAAACATTTCTATATCTGGGCTCTCCTTTGCTAATCCAAATTTATTTCTTGCTTCACACTCCTCTGATAAACATACCTATTAATTCTTCTGTGTTACGGCTGGGGCTATGGCTCAGCCGTTGAGCGCTTGCCTCGCATACGTGAGGCACTGGGTTCGATCTTCAGCACCACATAAAATAAATAAAGATATTGTGTTCATCTACAACTAAACAAAATATTTTTTAAAAAAATTCTTCTGTGTTGGTTACAGCTGGTTTTATTATTTCTATCCTGTTATTTGCTCATCTTCTCTACCATGCTTTTACCTACACTGTTTCCCCTGCCTGTATCATAATATGAATAGCAACCTACTTCAATCTCACACCATGATCGCTTCTTCTGATCCAATTTGACCCATTGTGAAAGCCTGAAGCAGTTGCTTAGGGATGTTTATGTCAAACATTATAAAAACCACTCATAGTTTTAAAATAAGGATCTATTTCTTCACAGATAAATGAATTCTTGATTTTTTTTACAGACATATCTACCATAGACAAAAACTGCCCAGACATTAAAAAACAGTTAACCTATAATCAGAAGTTTTTGATCATGTTGAGCAGGTATATATAGCTGTTAAAATTAGTTTCTAGATCAATGAACCCATATACAGCAGTTGGTATTTAGTCTTCCTAGTATTTATCTCTATTCTCAACTTGAATTCAGTTCTACTAATCCCTAGAAAAGTACTCTAAAAGTAGTATAGAAACTCATAGTAATATATTTTAAATCATTCCAATTTCTCATTGCAGAATAAATAAACTACAATGTGAAGTGTCCAATCTTTTGTATGTAACCAAATATTGATATTTGAGAACTTTTAATGCTTTATGGGTAATCTAGCTTTCTGAATTTCTAAATTCCTCCTAGATACCTTTGGCTATCTGAAAAAATCCCACTATTTGTATTTGTTGTATTGTGTACAAAAACAGAATTATCCAAAATTCGATCCTGAATATCAATGTAATCTAAAGCAAAGAGCAAAAGTTTTCTGGTATTCAAACATGCTAACATATTGTAGAATTTAATGAATTATTTTATTTGAAGTTAGAACAGATGGGTAAAAGTCAAGCAAGCAGATTCCTCTGGCTACATTTGAAAAGGTAAATTTTTCTCTATGTCTCAAATAGTCTTTTACTGATGAATATCATGCCAGTTGGCATGGAATTCCAGGTTTTATTTTTAAAGCAGTGAGGTGGTTGGCAAATGTGATTGTTTTTTGAAATGTAAAAACAAAATAAAACTTAAGAAAATCTAAAGACTTTTGTTAAAAAATTTCTTTTACTAATCTCACTAATCTACTTGTTGAAGTGTTAACACAGAAAGGCCTTTGCTTCCTTGCTAGTAGTTTTTGAACACTTGCCAAAGTCTCAGTCTGGTTCAAAATAAGCCCCCCCCCCCCCATCCTCTCTGTGGTACCCTAACTTGACTCACAGCTTCAGTGGCCTCTTAGGTTAAAATTAACATGGTCTTCTAGTTGGAATATCAGTGTTTGCTTTATCCCTCAATGTACCTTCTCCTTAGAATGATTTATTTCTTTATCTTGATATTTTCTTCTTTAGTCAATGTAACAAAATTAACCTGTCTAGGCTCATTTTCTTTGAACCTCTCCTCAAAGAGATATCAAGCATTCTGTTTGTCTAGGAGAGAAAGAAAGGATTTCCCATTAGGCAGAAATAAATTTGATAATGAACATAATTTTTTAACTTGTCATAACTTTCTTTTAGGACTGGTTTTCCAATATTATAACCCAAACCTGTGGTATATTATATATCTAAGTTCTATTTGATGATAGGACAATGCAGTGATCCTCAAAGTGTAGTTTGAAATCTTTTTAAGGAGTCAATGAAGTTAGCTCCATTTTCATAATATAAAGATATTGTTTTATCAGGCTCCTGGATACCTTTGGCAATGTTCTAGGACCAGACTCAGAAGTGGGCATCATCCTATGCAACTAATCTATGTACAGAAGCTGGCACACCCTGTGACCCCAATGAGACCACCGTGCAGTGCTGCCACAAGGAAGGGATTTTCAACTATTAACAGTGTGTGGATTCCAGGCCATTGAGAACTTTCTGACTATATTGGCCCATAGCTTGGTACAGGAAAGAAGGAAGGCTTATATAGGTCTGGCTTTATTGGATGATTGAGAGAGAGAGAAAATCAGGTTCTGTTACCACCCCCACACAGAACCTGACCATTTCAGTGGTCAGATTTTTAAGAAAATGATGAATATATTTCATATTGAGGCTGCTGAGCAGTCCAATAAAGATACCATGGAATGCTTAGCCAAGGGAAAAGCTGATGAGCTGTGGATAACATGGACCCAATGAAGTTGGAGATCGAGTGGCTCCATTCTCCAATGATGAAAATCGCAGAAGACTGAAAATAAAACCACCTCACTGGGTAGCGTACCAATCTCAATCATCATCAGGGTGGTGGACTAAAAGCAGTGTGGACTGCAGCCCATGAACAGTAGCATGGTGGATGTCAGCCCAATGGACTGCTGCCTGATGAGGCAGAGGATCTTGGAACCAGACTCACTGCAGCAGGGCCAGGGTCTGGCATCTTCCTTAAAGAATGAGAAGATGAAAAAGTATACAGAGGAAATTTCCAGCAAGCTCTCTGATCCTAGGATGTCTGTGTTCCATCTCTCTAGTAACATCACTATAATGCTGGTAACTGAAATACTGATGGCACTCGCCTCCTGGTTCAAGCTCCAGTTCAGTAGGGTGGAGGAATACAGAGGTTGTTCTCCCTGAAGCATCCGTATATTTTCAAACATTCCTCCCGTACAGTGTGTTCCCATCCCCCATTGTTCTTCCATTCTCTTCGTTTAAGAATCCTAAGAAGCTGGAGATGCCAAACCCGATACTTTTTATGTAACCTCTACTGTGTTTAACAAGAGAAATAAAAGAAATGTCAACAGAAAATATATATAAATAAAATAAATATATATTTATTTTCCCACTTTTAATATTAGTTATAACATACATGAACAGATATAATATACATGAACAAAAGCTCTTAGGACTTTCAATTTTTAGAACTATATTCTTAGAATAAAATTTGAACACTGATACTCTTGTTCATAAACAATCTAAATTGTATCCTCATATTGATTCATACTTTTAATAAGTAACATTTTTTTTCTGGCAAACTAAAACAAGAGACGCTGAGCATCAGAATTCTCAAAATTGACTAGTGTTCAGGTTGATGGCATAACCCAGAAATCCTAGTTCTAATTGAGTTCCGTGCCTCAGTCAATTGCAATGTTATAGTATAACAGAGTGCACATTGAAGTTTAATAAAAAATGAGTGGCTTGAAAAGTTAGGTCAATTATTTAATCAAAGAGGATTCATTGGAAAATTACTGATAAAAAAAGTTGTAATCAATAAATACCATCAAATAAAGATCATCTAAGTGAGCAAATAAAGTCAATCTGCATTACTACTTCTTTAGGAAACAAATAGCCCTAGGTTTCTGCAATCTAAGAATACACAGGTACATATGGGAAAATCTTCTCAACTTTTTTCCCAACAACAATGCTTACATTATGAACATGCTCTTTAAAAAGAAGTACCTCATACTTGTTTTCAAATTAAGTTTATTTAGTACAGAGCAGGACTAATATTTAGAACTCAATATTGACAAATTGCATTTATTTCATTTTTCATAAACTGAACAATGTAGTCAATAAATCAACCTCTTTTGACTTCATTAGTCTGGTACTTCCTGACAGTCTCATCATGAAGTTCAGTTCTTGGACTGGGAAAAATGTAGACTAGTATAACAGGCCATATATGTGTATATACACACAATTATATGCCATATATAACATGCCATATATATAAGTATATATACATATGTATAAGTATTATTATGCTAGGAATACCATCTTGCAAACCTAAAATCAAACTTTTGGGTGCATAAAAATGAAGCTATTCACAGAGAAAATACAAGAGTCTTAGACAAAACAGTAGAATATTTTTATTAAAAATTAGGAGGGTTATAAATAGAAACAAAGGAAATGTTCTTTTTTACTATCCACAGCAGAACTCTCATTTTGTTTGTTGACTCTCATATGAATAATGCACCAGACATGCTGTGAAAGGTTTGCATGGGTCATCTATTTTTATAGAAAATCAGCTGCCCTGCAAAACTCAATAATACCATTGCGAACAATTTTTTAAGAGCTCAAAAAAATGTGTATATGTGACATGGCTAAGGAGTAATGGAGTTGTTTAGAAAGACCAAATAGGTTCTGAATTAACTGATACAAATTAGAGCTTAAACTACTTTTAAAGAAATGTAGTTCTGGAAAAACTTTATTGAGCCTCAAGTTTAACATTTCAGATTGAATATATGTGTTTTGCAATTAGAATGTTTGAGGCTCAAAATCTCAGGTCAACCTTTTATACAGGGTGGGTAACATACCACAGGTTACTAATTATGACTGTTTCCCATTTTCCTTCCATCCTTCTCCTTCCCTCTTTCCATCTTTCTCCCTCCCCCTCACTCCTTTGTTTCTTTTATTGGTACTGCATTGAGACTGCAGAATTAAATCACAAAATAGTTTTATTGTTTCATGTACATAAATACTTCCATTAGTTATCCACACAAAGCTCCATTCACTCTTTCTTCTTCCCTTCCATTTGTCTTACCTTCCCCTGTTTATTTCTTCCCACTCTCCAATCATGTAATTTTTTTAACCCCTCTTACTGTCATTTTCTTGATTTGTTGAAATCAAAATTGTAAAGTAAAACTTTGGATATTGTGCTGGCTAAGTAGAACTGTACTTCTTGCCTTGCTGTCAATTGACTGATATGAGTGGGACAAGTGTTAGTGTTGGCAAGTTGGATCCTGTCAGTGAGACCATGGTCTTTAGACTAACCTTCATGCTGGATCCCTGGGAACTCAGTGAGCAATTCCTTTCCCTTCCCAACAGCCAATTTGTTTGATTTGCTTAGTCCTTTACAATTCAATTGCAAATCACTTACCTTGGAAAAAGAAGAGGCCAAAATAAAATCTGGAATTAAAATTTATAAGTTTTGCCCTGTTAGACATCTGTTTCCCATTTAGCCAGGAAGTCCATGATTTTAAAGCAGTTGCTTGGTATCATCCACCAAATTATCACAAATTTCAACTTATCATGGTTTGCATTAATATGCATTAATATCACTATACTACAAATACTATCCATGTGCACAGGGAAGAAATTATCATAAAGATACAAAGTGTATATGTGTGTGTGTGTGTGTGTGTGTGTGTGTGTATAGCAAGAGAGATTTATCATGGATAAAGAATCCTTTCATTAATTTGTTTTTCTTGAAAAATATGTAGATAAAGCTTTTCCTTTGTGTGTGTGTGTGTGTGTGTGTGTGTGTGTGTGATTTTCCAAAACTGACCTCAGAGTTCATTAGTGTACAGTTGGCAATCGATGTGACTGGCAATTTCCATACCCTATGTTCTGGATATGGCTCTGTATGCTGGTATGAGCATCATTACCAATCTCTCCAAGTGTCATCATTATGTCTCTTTTTTACAGACTGTGCCAGCAGCAAGCTGTGCAAGCAGCAGAACTGAAAACACTCACCTTCACTCTCAAGCTCCATGTTGACATGAAAGGAATGGGACAACTTCGCTGGGCAAACATGCCCTTCCCCCTGCACACTGCTATCTAATCAATTATTGCTCGCCTATTTTCATATTATTAGAAATGGAATTATAAATGTAAAAATGCTTGAAAATAGTTTTAATAAATACATATGTATGGAAATTCTTCATATATATTTATTCAAAAGATCATTTAAAAGACTTGTTTTGAATTCAATTTGGATTAAAATAAAAAAATAATGTCACTCATTTTTATTTTACTTTACTTTTGCTGCAGACTTCTAAGATATTCCCTCATATTATACTAATTTAATTCCTACAAATGTGTCCTAAGTCCATCACCAACACTGCTTGTCAGAGCCAATTCCAGTAGTCATTTCTTTCTCTTCTAAGGTATATGTACATATATACTTTATCCTCTATACTGCTTTATAATAGTCAACAAAATAAATATAAAAATCTCTGCATCCTTTGACTACATATCAATATATTGCATCTTCAATTCTAAGAAAATTGTTCTTTAAGAGTTTCCATCCATTCACTATTGTAAGAATAATTCTATTAAAGAAAGAAAGAAACCTAAAGTAAAAAGTAAAAGAAAATTTAAATGCATATCATTTCAAAAGACATAAATCTGTTTTTATTCATATAAGACCTGTTCCTCTAAAAAAATATTAAGAACTTCTGTTTACACGAACACGTATATGCACACATAAAATTACTAAAACAAATAACTAATATTAGCAAGAAGTCAGGACATGAAATTACATATTAAATTATCAACTTAAATATGAACAATGAATAAACTAAAAGTTCAAATTCACTTAAGCATCATAAAACATTTAGAAATAAATGTAACAAAAGCAATTGTAGGACTTCAACATTAAGATTTAAATAGTAAAACTTCAGTGTTAGAAACTACAAAATATTTCTGAAAGGGGCTGGAGATGTAGCTTTGTGATAGAGTGCTTGCTTAGAATGCATGAAGCAGTGGGTTCAATCCTCAGTACAGAAATATGAATATATACATATATACATGTATATATGAAATTCATATATATATATGAAATTGAAGGTGGTGAAAATTAATGGAATAACAGTCTATATTCAAGATTGGAAAACTCAATATTGCCATGTTAATAATTCTCTCCAATTGATCATTATATTCAATACATCAAAATTACAGAAGACCATGGTATTGATTACTATTGACAGGTTAAGTTAAAAATTACATGGATTAAAACATAATAAATGATCACTAACACCTATTAGGATGGACAAAATTCAAAATCCAGAGTAGTGACAATATCAAATACTGGTGAGGATATGGAACAACAGGAATTCTTGTTCACCACAGGTGAAAATGCAAAATACTACAGCCACTTTGGATGTAGGTTGGTGATTTTTTTCTAGAACTAAGCATATTCTTACAATATAACCCAAAAATCTCATTCCTTGGAATTTATACAAAGAATTTGAAAACTTAAACTCATACAAAGACCTGTGCATGGATGTTTATAGCACTTTTATTCAGTAGGTGTTATAGGTTGGATCTTAGATGTTCCCCAAAGGCCTATGTGTTACATACCTGTTCCCAATAATCCATGGAGCTACGGGGAGGTGGTAGAACTTTTAAGAGGTGAATCAAAGTTAGATCATTAAGAGGAGGCCCTTTAAAGAGATATTGGGACACCAGATCCTTCACACATATACCTCTCTCTGTCTCTTTCTTTCTCTCTCTTCTTTTCCTGGCAGCCACGAGGTGAGTAGCTTTGTGTACCTCACACTCCTGTCATGATGTCCTGTGCTGTCAAAGACCTAAAGCAACATTGCCAAGTGACAATGGATTGAAACCTCTTAAACCATGAACCAAAATACATCATTTTAAGTTGATTTTCTTCGGTATTGTTGTCACAGTAAAGGAAAGCTGGCAAATATGGTAGGTAAACAGATAAACTGGTACATTCATACAGTGGAATTTTATTCAGTACTAAGAAAAAATGAAGTGAACTGAACTATCAAGCAATGAGAACTCATGGAAAAAACTTAAATGCATCTTTATAAGTGAAATAAGCTGATTTGAAGAGTCTACTTGTGTATTTCCAGCTGTATTACATTCTGGGACAGGGAAAATGATGAAGACAGTTAAAATATCAGTAGTTACCAGGTATGTGAAGAAGGCATGGATAAATATTCAGAACACAAGAGAATGTTTTTAGGGCAGTGAAAATATCCTGTATGATAGTATAATGATGGATACATATTATAATATTTTCCAAACCTTTAGAATGAACTAGACTAAGAGTGAACTCTAATGTAAACATGGGACCTTAGGTGATAAACAGTGTGTCAATGTAAGTTTATCAATGTAACACATATACCAATGTGGTAAGAGATGTTGATATGAGGGAAACTGTACTATATGAAGGATAGGAGGTATATGAAAAATTGTTGTACCTTCTGCTCAAGTTTGTAGCTGCTCTAAAAATAAAGTTCAGCTTAATTATCTATACTATAATTTATATGGAAAACAACCCAGAAAAGCCAAAATAGTTTTGCAATATAAAAAGCACCTGATTTTCAAACATACTGGCATAAATATAGTTATATAGGTCAGTGGAAGAAAATTTAGACTCCAGAAATAAATCTTTACATTTTAGGTTAGTTGATTTTTAATAAAAGTACCAAGGGTAATCAATGGAGAAGGGAGAAAGGAGAGTCCTTTCAACAAATAAAACTGAAAAATTCAAGAATTCATATACAGGAAGAAGAACTGAAATCACATACAAAGTACTCACTCACATTATCTATACAGAAAATATTTGAGAATATTTAAATTTGGCAGACTTTTTGACATGATTTGAAGTAAGAACATTATCACTCCATAAAATATCCACTCCAGAAAAAAGACTTCACTAAAAATTTATAAATGGTCTTCAAAAGAAACCATTAAAAAAACATAAACCAAATACTGATAGAAATATTCTCATCTAATATGTTGGATAGTGGATAATATATAGAATACATATTCTATATTCAATAATAAGACAAATAATACAATTCAGAAAAAGAAATTAAAGCACACATGTATTAATACATAAATCAACAATGAACACATGTAAATATTTCCAAAATCTTCAACCATTAAGAAACTAAAATCATAATGAGATGACAAGGCAAACATATTAAATGGTTGTAATCTGTAACAGACAATAGCAAGTCTTAGTAAAGTTGTAGTGAAACAGAAAACCTCACATATTGCTTGGGAAATATAAATGGCATGGTCAATTCTAAATCGTTTTGGCAGTTTTTTTTTAACTCAATAAAATTTATCCTATAAACTAGAAAAAATCATCCTAAAATTTATCTGGAAGAATAAAATAATAGTCAAAACAATTCTGAGCAAGAAGAGTGATATTTGAGGCAGCGCAATACCTGGTCTTAAATTATACTCCAGAGATCTGGTAACAAAGACAGCAAGGTAGTTCCATCAAAACAGACATGCAAATTAATGGAATAGAATAGAAGACACAGAGACAAATCCACACAGACACAGTCATCTGATACTGGACAGAAGTGCCGAAAACAAATGTTGGATAAAAGATAGCCTTTTTAACAAATGGTGCTGGGAAAACTGGATGTTCCTATATAGAAAAATGAAGCTAGAGTATAATTTCTAATTCTTCTGGTTGTACATGATGTGGAATCCCACTGGTCATTTAGTTATACATGAACATAGGGTCATAATGTCTGATTCATTCTACTATCGTTCCTACCCTCCTATCCTCTCCTCTCCCTTCACTCTTCTCTACCTAATCTAAAGTAACCTTATTCTTCCCTAGGCCCCCACTCTTGTGAATTAACATCTGCATATCAGAGAAAACATTTCATTTGGGAGTATTGGCATATTTTGCTTAGTATGGCATTCTCTCGTTCTATCCATTCACCAGCAAATGCCATAATTTCATTCTTCTTTAAGGCTGAGTAATATTCCTTCATATACTCTAAGATTTCATCTCACCCCATTCAGAATGGCAACTATCAAGAATACAAGCAACAATAAATATTGGCAAGAATGTGCATACATATGATGGAATATTACTCAGAAATTTGTATTTTTTTTGTTTTCCTTCTTTGGATTCCCAGCCCCTGGACAGATTCTTGGCACAGGAGCTGCTTCCCTAATATTTGATGGGTAAATAAGGGAATAAATGAATAAATGATTCTAGGTTACATTTAGAACAACAGTCAATGAGAAATCACTTTTCAATATGAAAGAAGGAAAGTGAATTTCAGTTTGTATTGGAAACCCAAAATTTGTATACTTATTTGTACTCAATTTCCAAGACACTCATTTATGTTCCATGCTATGCAAATTGACTCTTCTAAAGAATTTCATGCCATGGAGAGCACTTGATATTGTATTAACAAATTGTTTTTATTTTCCCCATAAATATGTGCACTTATTTTAGATAAGTACACCAATAATAAGCACGAATATCTTGGGAGTTTGAATATTTGCAATCTTTTTTCACTTTCTCAAAAGTTACCTCTAGGAAATCTGGATGGTTTCTACATCTTTGAGAGAGAGAGAAAAAGTGGTATTTCCAATTACTTAGTTTAATAGGGTTCTCTCACTCCCACCAAAAACAACCGATTAAGAGAAAAGAAACAAACTTAACATAGTAAAAGAAAAGAAACTTCTATAAATTTTCTAAGTTGAATCTCTAGCTTAATTAAGTTAGCCTCTTGAGGAATTCTTTAACAATAAAATTGTAAAAGATCTGGTAAAATCGTCAATAATAAAAAGAATGGTAATATCATGATCTATTAACTTTATCATACATCCATTACAGTTTTAAGCACAACTATGGGGAAATCATTATTATAAGTGTTCTGTGAGGTGTACAAAAGGCAACACCCCTTTTTATTCAATCAATAAACATTTCCACCATCTTTAAAACTTGAAGCAATTGATTCACAGAACATTAACCATGGAGTGTGATCATAAAATCTGTTTTAAAAAACTAAACGTTTTCATCTTTTAGGCTCAATGTTGCATTTTACTTTAAATGTTAAAATTATAATGGCCTAATTTCTTAATCAATTGCTTTATAAACTTATACACACATAGACACATTATTTTATATAGTTTGTCTTCTGTCCTCTCAATCCAAAAGCATCATCCCACTGCAGTCATGGGAATGGAGGTAAATGAAGAAAGAGCTGAAGATGAACCCAATAATTCACTTCAATAAAGTAAAATTGCCTTTGCTAACTTGCATTCTTTGGAAAGTGGGGAAGACTTGTTTGTTCCTATTTTCTTCCTCAAGTCGAAATACCTATCTATGAGGAAAAGAAAGATTAAGTGGTACCATGGTGGTCAGGAAGAGAGTGTCATATCCAGGTGTTCAGGTCCATGGACCCTGTTCAGTCTTGCTGGTATCTATCTCTACTTGTTTCCTGTGACTTGCTGTTTGGTAATCCGGTACTAAAATTGGCAGCTGGTAACCTCTGTCAAAGAAAAATTGGTGGAAGTTAAACAGGCAACGAAAACTTGTTGAATACAATTACAATAGAAATTGAAACCATGGCAACAGGGAAGTCAGAGAACTGGTCCCACTGAAACAAGTGAAGGATGGTCTTCAAGCAATGGGGTGGACTAGTGGGAAATTACAAAGGGGGATCTTCAGAGTGAGATCAGTGCATTTGATTAGCATATCTGTGTTTCCTATTTAGTCCCTATCAAAGCTAGGCTTCTACTCTCCCAAAGAGTTGGAGACAAGTTTTTTCTTTTGTTAATTGCATTTCAAAGGGATTATCTGGAAGTCATTGAGAAAGACATCCCTGGGTTGTAAAACTGCCAGTGACTGGAAGAACACAAGAACCCTTGGAGACAAGGGTAGATAAAGAAAGCACAACTGCATCTTTTCTAAAGGAAATGCTATAAGAAATGGGAGGCCTGGAGCCTATAATCTGAAAGCAACCTATATAAAGTTAAGCAAGCTAAGGAGAAAGCAAAGGCTCTCTTGGTCACCTCATGTTCTATTTTTTTCTCAGATATCTCAGGGAAAATGGATGTTTATTCTCTGGTGACTTCCCTCAGCTCTCTTCAGAGTTGCACAGTCTTCTGAGAGGAAGCCAGGACCCCCCAGTCCTTCTGCCAGTTTGAGTGCTCATTCTTATAACCACTGTGGTCAGAGTCACCTCGTTCCTGTCAGCAATACCTTATATCACCTCGAACCTGAAAATTTAAGCCTCCAGATGGAGCAAATATGATGTTCTTGATATTTTTTTTCCAGAGAGTTGAAGGAGAGCCTGTGAAATTTCGTGCAAGTTTTCTGCCTATTCATTCAGTGCTGACAATTTTATGGCGATAAATTCATCAAATATTGGCGAGAGACTACCTTTAAGAATTAATGGGAAATTAATTTCCTTTTTGGCCTCCAGAAGTTATTTTCAGTTTTCTCCTCCTCCTCCTCCTCCTCCTTATCCTTCTCCTAGCCCCTCCCCTCCCCCTTCCCCTCATTGAGATTTTTGACCCAGTGGTGTGAAAAAATGGTAGCACATGTTTCTCTATCTGTTAATTTGGGAAAGAATAAGAAAGGGAAAGGAAAGGTAAGAACAACAGTTTTAAAGGAGTTGAAATTCTTATCAACCACAAAATAAATTAAAATATAATGTCTAGAACTGGTAAGAAAATTTTCAGTTATATGTATATTAAAATAATGATAAAATTAGTAAAAGGAATAGCTAAAATTATTATAAGGATTGCATCTGGGAAATAAGGCAGAGTGGACTTTTAGAAGCTTGCCAAATTTAGCTTAGGTTTGTAGCAGTAGTGGCATTTTTTTAAGTGCATATATTATATTGATTAAAATAATGACTAAAAATAGCCCTAGTTAGCCAATTTTTCACTGTAACTTAAATAAAATATTTTCCCCCAAAATAGATCTTGGCATTTCTCTTCTGATGAAATTTGATCTCCATAACATCACCATCCCAGTCACCATTTTTATCTCTATCCAAGTTTTCAAAATTAGATTTGTCTTAGGATTTTTACCTCTGCCTTATTCTAGATTTTGAACCATTTATTCATGTATGTGTATGTGTATGGTGCATGTACTAAAATAAGAAAATATTGTACACAATTACATGTTTTGCTCTATTTTTTGTTTACATAGATGGATTATATATGAATTGTTACATACGTTCTGTTTGACATTTTTCTTTATAAAGAGAAACTCACATTGCATGGGCAATACATCTTAATTTCCTATCATTTCACCTACACATTGTTTTTTCCCCCATAAAATCTATTCAGAATGCTGTAGTTCACAACTTCATTCATCTTTTTAAATATGCATTGGAAATATGTATAATCTATAAGTGAATTTATTACAAAAGAAAATACAGACTTTTAAAGTTAAAAATGTCTTCTAGTTTCCTTTTAAAAATGATTTTAAGAGTTCATACTCCAATCAACAATGAAGAATGCCTGCTTATGTTCTCATTGTTACTAGGATGCATGGAAATGTATGCACATCTCTGAGAGGTGAAAATGGTATATATATATTTTTTGTTTTTACTTAATTTTGGATGAAGGTAAGAATCCTTTAATATGTTCATTAGTTGTATTTACACCCATGAACTGTCTATTCATATCATTTATTAGATTGTATGATTTCTATTGATTTCAGTGTTGGTCTTTTAGTTATCAAAGTACCATTTATAATGTGGCTACTTGCAGTTCTACTTTACTCTTATTTTCACATTAAGCTCTATGTCTATTTTTATTCTAGTTCTATGCAACTGAAATCTATGTTTTTGTCTTTATAAGTTGTATCATAATTTTAATTGAGGCAAAATTTTCTTTAATTTTTTTTCTTTATTGTCATTGCTTGGACATCTTTCAGGAAAACATTAATATGTGGTTAAAATTATTATTTTTAAACTCAACATATATGCATATTTTGTATACACAGTTATTTTTTCTCTATACTTTTCTAACTCGTCCGCATTAGGCTGTTACTAACTCACTCCTCAGAAAGCCAAATAAATACAACAGAGAAAAATACAACATCATCATAATAATTTTAAAAAATATAATGTAATCATAGTAATTTAAAAATATAAATATCTCATATCAGTTAGCCAAACTAGTAGTTATATAGTACTCTACTCTTCTCTTTGGAGTCAGATAAACATGGGTTTGAATTCATTTAATCAATTAGTAACAAAGGGGAAATTACATCAATTCTTAGTATTCAAGTTTCTTTTTCTATGAAATGAAGATAAAATATTTTTCTTAAAAAAGTGTGAATTTAACAAGATATATATTTTAAGATAGCATCAAATACTGATTAAGAGCTTATATTGAAGTCAAACATCATGAGTCAAATTCTGGTAGAAGCCCTTCATTCTCTGAGCTTATATTACTCATTTAGTCAAGTCCTTATTCTAATGTTGTCTAGCTCTGCCATCATGGTGATGAATGTAATCTCTAGTAACTTTATATCCTCATTTGTAAACTGAAGATAACAATAGTCACTAAATGAATTTATAACTAAAAATTTCATGATGCAGCCAGGCGCGATAGCACAAGCCTGTAATTCCAGCACTTAGGGAGGATGAGACAGGAGAATTGAGAGTACAAAGCCAGCCTCAGCAATGGCGAGGCGCTAAGCAACTCAGTGAGACCCTGTCTTTATCTAAAACACAAAATAGGGCTGGGGATATGGCTCAGTGGTCGAGTGCCCCTGCGTTCAATCTCCAGTACCAAAAAAAAAAAAAAAAATTAATGATGCTAAGTACTCAACAAATGTTAACTTTGTTACTACTTGGCACTCATTTGACATTTCTGTAGTTCATTTGAAGAAAAGAGAGGGAGAGAAAGAGGCTCAGAAAGGGAATGAGGGCAGAGGAAGAGCAAGAGGGAGAGAAGGTAGAAGAGGTTAACTTCTACCTTACAGCGAGGGATTTTATCCTGCTGTAATCTTTACTTATGAGTCCATTGTGAGAACTCTTCCTGATCCTAGTACCTGGGAAGAGCATGCATCTGTGATCTGGAAATTATTTCACTATCAAAGTATCAAAGTTTGATTATGTGATCAAAATCCAATGGCCTGGATTATTCTTGATTATGTATCTGGGTACTTCAAAGGAAACCCACTGACTGTCTATTCTTAGCCATGTAGAGGGATGAAAGTGAGCACAGAACACTTATTTTTTCTTTTGCTTCTTCATAGACTTTATAAAGAGATGCGCACATGTATTTGTGTTGTGTAACAGAAAAAAATATTTTGACCCCTGCAACTGGTCATATCACAGAGTTGTTACATATAAAAGAATAGGAAATAATGACAATTTGGATTTATTTCAATATGTTTGTATGCTGGCTTACTTTTAAAGGAGCTAATAAAGGATGCAAAATTACTGATAGCCTGTACGTGTTGAACATGGCTACCATCTCCTCTCTTGTGTCTAATATAGCTGTGTGGTGGTCTCCACTATACACTTGTAGTAGTCTTACTCCAGTAAGTCAGAAAATCTGTGGACTGATGTCAGTACACAGAAACTACTTAAATTATGATAACTAAAACTTAAGCTTTTTGGAGCCATGTATACCAGATTTAACATTAGGGTTACAGACTGAAATTCTTGCTCCGCCTAAGTATTTACCTCTGTTCATCCCATAGTGATTAGAAGCTTTCTTTTATGTCATACAGATTTTCTGTGGCCCAGGCCTGACCACAACCTCATGCTCAATTTCTCTGCTCCAGCACACAGTTAGTCAATGTGTTGCTTCACAGCAGGAATCCAAATCAAATAACTATGAACAAAGGCTGCTGTGTAGGTGGCTCCTATACTTGCTTTTGAACATTAAAGGAGAAAAAACGAAAAATATTGCAGCATGTGCCTCCTACAGTTTTTCACAGTGCTGACCTCCAAACTTGACCCATAGAAAATGAAACATCCATTACCTTTTGTCTAAATGTTTTAGAATCCCATGTGACTGAATAGGGAGCTTTGTGAGAATTGCTTTTGCCACAGCACTTACACCTGGGAATTGCCTTCGTATTATTCTGAAATCATTGGAGGATTGAATCTTTCAGGAAATGTTTCCTACAGGATTTGGTTAACAGTCAGGGTAACAATGACAGTTAAACGAAGAGTGTGTTACATGGTTAAAAAAGACTAATTTTTTCCTTACATTTTCTAATGGCCTTTCCCCTGTAAATAAAATATCCACGTTACATGGGATATTCATTTCATTTAAGACTTCAGAAGATTTACATTTTAGAATATTTAACATGTAAATATTGCATATAACATGTATCATGCTGTAGTCTCAAAAAGAAACTATCTTCATATAGCCCATAATATCCACCTTGTGTAGAATAAATTATGATCTATAAGTAAGTATCATCACATGACAATTGTCTGAACAAGGACAGACAGTAAACACTTAAAAATCCTATCATCTTACTTTGAAAAAGAACACTCCATAATGTGAATGCCATGTCTTTACACAACTTCAAAATGTAAGAGTATCTTAGGATAAGTATCCCAAAGAAATTCTTAGAATAACAGAAATCAGAGAGTTGTTATGAGGATATTATAATATCTTATAGAAACCAAGGGCAAGAATATAGCAGTTGGGTGTGGGGTCTAACTCCAAATCATATGAGAATTAACACTGTCTCCTGTTTACCTCTTTCTGTGTCTATTTTATCATCTTTTCTTCACCAACTTTCTTTGTTTTTCTGTACCACATGGCCAAAAAAAAAAAAGAGATGATCACTGATCTTCCAAATTATATCAGTTACAGAACAGAAACCAGGAGAAAAGTAATTGGTTTAATTTGGGTCAGAAATAGGGTCCCCTAATCTTCAGTCAGCTGTGTAAGCATAAGCTTCATTAATCAAATTCACACAAATAAAAATAAGTATTTCAGAACTTCCATTAAAACCTCCTGAAGAATTAATAGAGTGTTAAGCCCCTAAAAATTTCAAGGCTGTTAAATCAAATGCATGTGCCAGAAAGCCTCTTTGAAGTGATTGATGTTGTCAACATATGTAAATTCACTAATACCAGTTACCAAGTCTATTCTGGATACTAGCATAGCCTTAATACTTAACATATATTCTGGCAAATTGCAGATATTTAATAAAATGTGTTGAATGAATAAATAAGCAAACTAAGGTAAACACAAAGGAGAACAGGGACCTTGAAGAATTCACTAGATGTCTAGAGACTTCCTTATAATTATAGTATCTAGAATGGTGCTTCCCTGAGCTTGGAAGCAGAAGTGGATATGACTTACATGACACAGCAAATATATATTTTTTCAGTGATTTTTCTGGGGCACTGAGCAATGTCACAAGGAACATTCTGGACTAGGATCTCAGCAACTATCTTTTGGCTCCCCCTAGGGTATGAGCTAGAAATGTAAAACTGCCACAAGTTTTGAGCCCTTGAAGAAGATATATACATACGCTGAGATATAAAATAAACTGCATGAGTGTAATACAATAGTTGAGTCATGAGTGTGTTGTTAGTTAAAACCTCGGTGGCCATAGTGATCAAAGTATTTATCGCTGTCATAAAGGCAGTATCATACAGATGGCTAGATCTGTAACAATCTCTCAACAGTGGAGATTGTTAAATGTTAACTGTATTGGAAAGTTACTTGCTCTCTCTCAATATCATAGCAGCAAGTGCTGGTAAGGATTTAGATTCAGAGACAACAAAAGCAGCTTTACAAAAAGCATTTTAAACAATGAAAAGAAACAGTGAGGAAGGCAGTGAACTAATTAAATTCCATTAAATTTTAAAAATTTTAATTCTAACAAAGCATAGTGTTTATCAAAAGTAAGTGAATCAAAGCAAAGTTACCTGAATCAGTCTCAGTTTTTGAAGATCTACCTATATTTTAGGTTGTTAGCTTAATTAATTCATTAGTTTCATCCTTCAATCTTCACAACCCCCTTTTTCTCTGATTTCTGAGTATTAATATCTACAGTAGCATAATTCAATATATTTCGGTTCTCATAATTCAGAACACATAATTCATAATTCATAATTCAGAGTTAACCCATATTTCTTTTTATATTGTAAAATAATGGTGGAAACATGGAAAACTATAACTTCTTTTCCCCAAAGGTACTGTTTATTATAGTTTTAGTCTTGACAAATAGTGACCTCTTTAGGGATAACTGTCTTTTCACAAGAAGCTAGTTAATGGGTCATTAAACCCTTTCTAAGCTGATTTAGTCAAAGACTTTGCTGCTTGCTTCATGTTTCAGATAATTTAATTTACAGTTCAAAGATTGTATAGAGAAAAAAGAAAAAAGCAAACTAATTGCCATTTTAATTTCCATGGTCTTTAGATAATTTTCCTTTTTAAATTTATTTACTTTGCTATGACAACTATGCAGTATTTACAAATTCCTTCTTACTAGAGCTACTTAATTGTTCTTTCAGTTTCCATAGGAGCTATTTTTTTTTTTGGTACTGGAGATTGAAATCAGGGGCACTCAACCACTGAGCCACATCCCCAGCCCTATTTTGTGTTTTAGGTACAGACAGGGTTTCACTGAGTTGCTTAGCGCCTCGCCATTGCTGAGGCTGGCTTTGAACTCATGATTCTCCTGTCTCAGCTTCCCTAAGTGCTGGGATTGCAGGCTTGCACCACTGCGCCTGGCTAGGAAGCTATATTTTAATAGAACTTTTATAAGACATTGTCAGGATTCTTTGCATGGAGGAAATTTAAATATTATTTTAAAACTCTGCAAGTTATTAGGGAATTGTTTCTAGAACTAGTAATATATGTTTGTTGGTTGAGTTTTAAGTCTTCTTTTTTCCAAAGTTGTAGCTAATTTTCACTGGGACACTGTTTGAAAACTAACTATACTCAAGCTCCAAATTCAAGTCCACGTGAATTTGGCTAACTCAATGAGAAAATTTCTATTTTCCTGGACATACTGGAAATACTGGAAATACAGAGTTAGCTTGGTTAATCAGGATCATCTATTTATGTGAGCTATTCATTACTTAGAAGCAAAAGCCTGTGAACTGATTCAAAAGTTGGTACAGAGAAATGAGTACTGACATCAATAGATCTTAAAATTGAATTAACTAAAAGAATAGGGTTTTGAAAACAGGGTAGTAGAGGGCTGGGGTTAGAGCACTTGTTTAGCACGTGTGAGCCACTTTTTATGTGGTTCCATCCTCAGTACCACATAAAAATAAATAAAGTTATATATATATGCGTATATGTGTGTGTGTGTATACACACATATATATATGTATACATACACACACACACACACACACACACACGTGCGCGCGCGTACATCCTGGAGTGGGAAGAAAAGAAAGAAAAGAAAAGGGTAGCAAACCCTTTGAAGCTTCCCAAACCCCAACCCTCACTGTGCCAGAAGCTGGCAATTCATATCATATATCAGTATGACAACTATAAATCTACTGTCTGATTATACATTGGGACTCATCAGATCTTCTGTCTATTAAGACTGAAAAACTATGATTGAGGTAGAAAAATGTCATAATCTCTATGGTGGGTAATTCTGCAGCCTTCAGTAAATTTCTTTCCCTGAAGCGAGTCCATCTGAAAGCACTGCCTAAAAATAATAACATAGGCTTAAACAAAACCATTTTTTCCTTTGGGCTGCAACAAAGCATGACCAAAATTTTGAACATCTGTAGCTTCATTGAGTTGGAGAAGACTACTTCTACATGGTTTAAGGAAAACTTTCCTTAAGGGACACTACTTCCCACCCACAAACCCACAAGTTTATTTAGAAATTTTGACGTAATTACAAACTAGACAGGAAGAGAGAGGAGAGGAAGGAAAATATTTTAGATTGCAAACTTCTGTCAGGGAATATTTTAGCAATGTAGTGAATTAAGAGAGATTCTAAATAGTGGACTACAGTAAAGGCCTGGGCAAGGCTTTGGGATCTATTCACCTACCCAATGTCACCATCCTAAATCTAGACTCCCATAATATAATTAGATGACATCTTTCTAGCTTTGATTTCTAGCACACATAAATTTCTCAAACCAAAGAGGTGTGAAAAATTGTTAAAAGTTTTAAGGGGTGATTTTGAAAAACAGCTTGCAATCCTGAAGAATACCTGTGATTATTCAGTTCTCCCAGCAATATTCACATCCCAGAATTTGCACTAGGAGAGAGAGAGTGGTTAAGTTGGCTAGGTCCTAAGAGTTATTGTCCCCATTCAAGGCACCTCCTGAATAAATTGGGAAGGAAGACATGTAAGGGAGAGGTTCCTAGCAAAAACAAATTCTCTGGCTGCTTTTCCTTGTAGTAGGAAAGGAAAACTGCTATTCCCACCAAGCAGGACACTACAAGGTCCACAGATGTATTACCAATTAAAATGTTGTTGTTTCCATTTTCCTCATTTTCAAGGAGAAGTTTTCATTGTAGTTGTGTTTATTGCTGTCACTAACAAACAAATGTGGCCTACTTCCTAAATAAACTTAAATACATACAGAGCTTAATTCAGAAGATCTTGGTGGGATAAGGAAATCTTTACATTATTCTTAACAATTTAGAATTTGGATGTATTTTTTTATAATAAGGTGGGTAGTTTAAAATTTTACTCCAAAATATTTAAGAACACCATTCTGGTACCAAGGAACATGTAAGTATTAAATAATTTGTCATGTTCTTACATGGTGGCAGTTTTTATCCTCAGTGAATTAAGGCCATTAATTATCAAAGTGACATAAAACATTTCCATCACTTTGTTTTGCTTTAGAGAATGAAAAAATGTGAAATCTCTTGTTTTATTTGTCATATATCATATCAGGGGAAGTATTACCAACATATATACTAAAGAAACTAAATATGTAAGAATCCTCAAAACTGAAAGTCCCTTCATCAAAGAAATTTGAGCAATCTTATATATACACTACCTTTTTTACCCAGGGGCATCATCATATTAAATAACTATTAGAAGTCTTAATTTAAAAGAATTCAACTTTAACAAGCTATACATATTGACTGAATTTTGGTGTCTTCCCAAAATTTATATGTTGAAATTTTAACTGTCAATGTAATGACATTAGGAAGCAGGGATTTGGGGAGATAATTAGGTGAAGAGGGTAGAGGCCTCATAATTAGGGTAAGTGCCCTTAATAAGTGGGGATTTGGGGCTGAGGATGTATCTCTGTGGTAGAGGGCTTGCCTAAGAGGTGCAAGCCGCCACATTCCTCCCCAGCACTGCAAAGGAACAAATAAAAGAACAAAAAGAGGATTCTTTTGTTTTCTTTGTGTCACATATGGACATAAGGGACAGATAGCAGGCTGCAACCAGAAAGAGATTCTCTCCAGAATTTCATAATGTTGCATTCTTATCTGAGACTTCAAGCTTCCAGAAATATGAAAAATACATTATTGTTGTGTATAAGTTACCTAGTCTATAGTACTTCACTATATCAGCCAGAATTAGACACGCACATTTTAAATTTTCATTGTAATTTCTTCCTTGACCTATGAGTTAGTTAGAAGTATATTTTAAATTTCAAAGCTATATATTCAGAGGTTTAGAAGTAGATAGGAAATTTAAAGAGATATCATTTTATGTACTCATAAAAGACCATTATTCTTAAGAAAATTGGGTTTGTAAGAAGCTATATACAATAGTGCCAAATTCAAAGGAGACAATAAAACACATTTTAAAAATTAAATTATTTCACAAAGTAGAAGGAATTAAGTTACAAATTAAATATTAATGTTATTTAATATTAATTCACTCATTATAACTAATTACTCTTGATGTCAAATAATGTGAGCTTCATTTAGACTTCTAAAATTTACTTATAAGGAAAAATGTCTTTAAAGTTAAAAGATTCATTTTATCCCCAATGTAAAGGGTAAGACATATATTCCTTATCTTTTAATTGTCTATATTAGCATGTTTACATGAAATCTAATATACAAAATAAAGAAGATTGGTACAGAAAGTTTCTAGAGAACATTTGCCAGTGAAATTATTCCTTTTTTATATAAGCTATTGCTGCACAGAGAAACACACTTTAAAATAGGAATTTTGTAATGGTTATATACTTTTGGAATGCCTTACCTCTTGTTCTTAAAATAAAATTTGTGTGTTTGGCATTAGTGAATAAGAATAGAAATATTTTTAACCACAGAAACACAATCACTTAATGGTTATCATTATAAAGACTGACTTTTTACTTCACTGGTTTCATTACCTTGAAGTGACCTATATCAATAGTCATATTTCGTGTCGTAAAAAATAAACTAATAATGACCAGGTTAATTATTACTTAATATAAACCATGGTGGTCACTGTAAGAAATAATCTATATCATAAATCTGAATGAAATTTCAGTTATTACCCATTTTTTTTCAGCTTTTTCACAGCTGTGATTATAAGACCTGACAAGAACAATTTTAGAGATGGAAATGTTTATTTGGCACTGACAGTTTCAGAGGTCTCTATTGTTCTGTGTTCTATTGACTGTCTGCTCTATTGTTCTGTGCCTGAGATGAGGCAGAGCATCATAGCAGAAGGGTATGGAGGAGGAAAACAGCTCAGGACATGGCAATCAGGAAGCAATGAGAGTTCTGCTTACCAGAGACAAAATATAAACCCCAAAGGCAAACGCCTAGTGACCTACCTCCTCCAGCTACACCCTACCTGCCTATACTTACCACCCAATTAATCTATATCAGTGAATTAATCCACTGGGTAGATTGCAACTCTCATAATCTAATCATTTCACCTCTGTAGCTTTTCACATTGTCTCACACATGAGGTTCTGGGGACACACCACATATCCAAATCATGACAACCCAGGACAAAAGGATTGGTCATTGTTTTTCTGTTTCTAGCTAACATTTGTATCTGAAATTAATTGGTGTTAAGGTAACTTACAGTGTGAGCATGTGCTGGACAATATTCTTTAATAAGATTTTGACTTAGCATTTCTATTAAATGGGTACATGGAAAATTATATACATATATATGTGTGTAAGCATATATATAAAGTTATAAAGACATCTGTGGAAGTGAGCACAGCATCTGATCTAACTATAACAATCAAGCACACAGAAATGTATTTGAAGAAAACCCTGTTTGCCGGAAAGCAAGTAACTTTTGTATTCTCATTGCCCTAATATTTCATGTAAAAACTGTCTGCCAGATGCAGACAGACTACAAAATATAGGTATCAACTTACCATCTAGCTCAAGATCAGAAATAGATGTGCTAGCTGCAACAAAAAACTATTCAGAGCATTTACCTGTTGTAATTCAGAGTATTTACCTGTGTATATTGATGTAGCTAGAACTTTCTGCTCCAATTATAGAGTAACCCAAGGTCTAGAAATAACTCCGCTTACTAAAGAGCAAGAAAACCAGTAAAATATGTCAAAAATAATGATATAATATTTGTAGAAGTACTCCATGGCTTGGAAAACATATTGCCCTTTAAGTTTCTTTCTTGTACCCAGATGTCTCCATGTTCTCCAGAGATATGATAGGGTTCTTTGTCTTGGTCTTTGAGCACTTAGTTCAGCATCACTATTGCATAACTCATTTATTGGTCTTTGGTCATAATACACTGACTTTTACTGTTCAATGATATTTGTTCTGTGATCTCATCTATGGTTTTTGGACACAGGTTCCAAATGCTCCCAACATAAATCCCATTCCAGTTTTCTGATGCTCTTTGAATCTACAGAATATTTCTTCACATTTTCAATTCTTGGCTATTTTGCCATTCACATCAATACTGCACTTTGTTATCAATAATCTGTCTTCTACATTTTACCGTTTTTTTTTTTGCAAGTGTGTCTGCAAATTTCTAGGATTCAGTATTGAGAAATGCACACAAGTACACTTTGTGTTTTCAAGTGTCTTTATTCTTATAAATAAAAAGATACTTTAGCTTTCAGGAAATAGCTTTTGCTATTCACCAAAAGTCATAATTTTCTTCTGTGCTGACATAAACTTTTCTGTGCGGCAACAATAATTATGGGAAAGTTTTAATGTTAGATGCTTGATAGGTGAAAATAATTATAAAGTACAAAGTTTCAAACTATTCTGTTACAGATTCTGGGAAATGTTTTAATGGTGGGAATACAGCACTGTTTCTTGTGAAGATTTATTTTTAATAAATCTTTTAATATTTTTGATAAATCTTTTAAAGAGACATTTAAATAGACATTATGCATTGTATGCTGTACTTTGAAAATTAATGAGAAATAATCAGTATTATGTAACTGATGGAATATTAAATATTTAGATGCACAATTATAACTGAACTTGCCTTTAACTGGATAATAAATTGAAGATATATTTTATTTCTGTAAGTTTTGACCTTTTAATGAAAATACTTGTATTATAAACATGTATATCCACAAATACATGTGAACATGGTTTATCTGTATTTTCTACTAACTAGTAGTAGAATGAAAGATTCAATATATTCCTTCTTGATTTTTATGCCCATACTTTTGATATCCAGATATCATTTATAACATACTAAAGTAATGAATAATGTGAATAATGTTGACCTAAACAGTTCTTTCTAAAAATAGCAACCAATTACAATGACTTTTGTTTTATCATGTGACGCTAAGAAGTATGCCAATATTCCCTCATAACATTATTAAAATCCTGAGCCCCTTTAAAAGTTAAGAAGTTCAGTATATGCACAATGGCTCCTGATTACTCAGTGCAGTAACCATATAATCCTAGAAAACTAAGAAGGACAGGAATTGAATACATAAATTATAGTATGATATTCAATGTAATGTTATGCAGCCTCTATAAACATAAATCTATGGTAGGCAAGTAAGTTAGCCAAGAAAATACACACAACATTAAATAAATATGAAATTATTAGAATGGTAATACATATGACACATAGTAAATTTAATATTCACTTAACAGTGCTAAAAGCATCATAAATCTTTACGCTTTGTAGAATATACAAAAATGCTAAAGTTTAGTGAACTCCTAAAGGACAGTACACTAAAATTGTCCCCTTTTGGACTACATCTACACCTACTTCCCTGGATGTGTAACTATTATTATTATTATTATTATTAAATTCATTATTTGCTACCTTCATGAAGAAAGGTAAGTGTGCACCACTGTTTTTCTTCATCCATCAATTGTTTTAAAATGAATTTGCAACAAAGGGAAAGTCACTTCAAGAAGTAGCTTCTTTGGCATACCTTATCATGCCACAGACCCAGTAATCCCTGGTAATTTGCCCTGTAAGACTCTGAGAGTCCTCTTCTAGTAACACTTATTCTTAGGGTACAAGCCACTGTTTTCCTGTTCAACAAAGCCTACAGAATTTAGGCCCTTTCTATTTGGGCAATATGAAAACCGAGAACAATGTGATTGAGAGGAAAACAGTTCTCTGAGATGGAAGTTGAGATATATGATCACAAACCATTTCATTAAATTTCCTCATGGGTTGATTCACGATAAAGACAGTGTTGATAAGACCTTTACACTGCTGCAGAGTAGCTTTCAGCAAAATGATTTTACTGTGGTGTGTCAAGGGAATGACTAAGGAAAGAAGGATGATAAGGAAAATAAGCATCTGTTTACACACAAATACAATACAACTGCATTTTATACCCTTCTGTGAATTTTTCTCAAGGTGGTGACTAATAATTACAAGCAAAAGCACTCTTGTAAAAATTTGTGAAGTACAGATATAATGGAATTATAGAAGTGCTGTATAATTTTGTTATTATAAGGGATCCTCCCTGCCTCTTCTTTTGCTATGAAAGGCAATGAGTGATCAAGTAAGATTTTTAAAGAAATTTTCTTAATATCTCAAAATAAAATTTTATAACATATTTTAATTGTGACTGCATTTTACGTAGGAGAAGATGGGCCAAGTCAATATTGACTCAAAACAGAAAGTGTGGTCATTTTGAAGGTTTCAAGCTTTTTCAATTATCTAGGTTGCTTTTGTGAATGTCTAAATCAAAAGTATCCAGCTCCTGGAGTGCCTATGCCACATAATCAAATCTGACAAGTTTTACACATGTAGTTGAACCACATGTGATACTGGTTATCGCACAGCTCTCATCCGCACAGAAAACCTCAGTGGGCCCTGCTGCTTCCTGACTTTTGCCCCATTCCCTGCAGACTACTTAGTAAACGATAAATAGTCTATGTTCAAACTCCAGGACTTTGCAGAAATACACAGCTGCTTATTTCTTCTGTTTCCCTAAGGAACTTGGAGGGTGTGGTGCACTAATCAAGAGTAATTTCCTCATGTAAATGTACAATGCTATGAAACACCCATTGAATTAAGTTTTGTGTTAATGATAAATTCAGCAGCAGAGTACAAAATAAAAGTCAATAATCTTACTTTAAATAATGCTTATTATGAATTAAAACAACAATATTGACAGCACATTTAATTCCATAGGTGTGTGTGTGTGCACCCATCCCCTGGATTATCTTCCCACAGAAGATTTCCACATCATTAAAATTTCTCTTTCTTTTGTTTTATTTGCAATCTTCTGGCATTTAAATCACCTCTTTCTGAAACTATTTGAAAAGCACTTTTAGTTCCTTGAAAGGTAATAAAAATATATAGTACTTTAGTTCAGGAGTTGAGGATAGGTGATTCAGATTAAAGAACTCATCAGGAATCATATTGTTTCGTATTTCTTATTATTCAGTTTTATTTATTTATTTGTTTGTTTGTTTGTTTGTTTATTTATTTATTTATTTGATACTGGAGATTGAACTCAGGGGTACTCAACCACTGAGCCACATCCCCAGCCCTATTTTGCGTTTTATGTATAGACAAGGTCTCACTGAGTTGCTTGCTTAGCGCCTCGCCGTTGCTGAGGCTGGCTTTGAACTCACGATTCTCCTGTCTCAGCCTCCCTAAGTGCTGGGATCAGTTTATTTAAGTGATATTAAAATTTTTATACTATCTTGATAAAATGTAATGATTATTAATAGAGCTTGAGTATTTTCAAATTCATTCATTTTCATAGAAGAAAGTAATATAAGAGCATGTTTTATATAATTTATGATGAAAATAATTATACATATAATTTACACTATATTAATCATTGCATAATAGAATATTGCACTAATTTTTTATTATTGGAATGTTCACAAACTGAAAAGTGTACATTCTTGAAGAAAATATATGACAAAATTTTCTAAGCATTTCTAAGTGTGAAATGGCTGTTTTTGTTTGTTTGTTTTTATTAGTGCATTGTAATTATATGAATTGGTGAGGTTCATTGTGACATATTTATATGTGCACATAATTTTTACCAATTAATTATCCAGTACTGTTTATTTTTAAGCAGTATATATAAGAATATCTAGAATAAGAATATAAGAATATTTAGGATATAGTGTTGCTTCTTTGAAACTAAGAAAAGAAGCCTGGTCAGAGTTTCTGATAAACAAAATTAAAATTAAATTATAATTACTTGAATATTTTTTACTTATCATTTGTTTTTTCATTCCTACCTCATTTTGAACATTATGGTAATTATCTTTTATGCTCATGTTACAATGCTAAAAAGGTAAATTTATAAGACCAATGTATGATTTACTCAATTTAGTTTCCTAATGAAAAGATTTTGATTTAAATATATTATTTTACAATTAAACTCTGTTATTATTTGATTTATTTTTCTATTTGTGATAGAAAAAATCAGTGTTGTAAGTGAATAAATAAGTAACTAAATCTTCCTTTGATTAAAAAAATGAAAGAATTAGTAGCAAGTATAATAGAATACTAGTAGTATTAAAACAGTAGGCTAAATACATCATTTTAGTTTGAAGAAAGAACTAAGTTTCAATTTCATTGTCCCTATGTGCACCATTTTATGATTAAGCAATTTTAACTTGCCAGTAATGTTAATAAGTGAAATAATTTAAAATCATTAATTTACAATGTCTTAGGTAATTAGAACTTGGTAATGGTATTGGCAATAAAGGCTATCGTAGCCGAATGTGGTCCACCCAACTGATATAAAAAGATGCTATTGAAGATGCTATATCTTGGATTCAGTTTTTTCAAGTACCTTTTAGTTGTATAACAAGTTCTTCCTTAATTTGGGGCATTGCAGGTATGTCAACACTTGCATGAACTTAGCTATAAATGTAGGCCCCACTCTGCTCCTCTCTCAAAAAGTGATTTAATATTCTTCATTTATTTTCTTAGTGCATGTGCTCTTGTTCAATTCTATTCTTCCCCTTAGTCTGGATTGCTTACTTCATAACGTGAACCTTCTTTTATTCAAATCAAATTGCATTTAATAATTTTTAAAAATATGGGTACAAATAAATAATGTTAAGATGTCATCTGGAGATTCCTTAAAAACTGGGAATGGAACCACCATTTGACCCAGCTATCCCACTCCTCGGCCTATACGCTAAAGACTTAAAAAAAGCGTACTACAGTCATGCAGCCACTTCAATGTTTATAGCAGCACAATTCACAATTGCTAAACTGTGGAAGCAACCTAGATGCCCTTCAGTAGATGAATGGATAAAGAAACTGTGGTATATATATGCAATGGAATATTACTCAGCAATAAAAGAGAATAAAATTATGGCATTTGCAGGAAAACAGATGGAATTGGAGAATATCATGCTAAGTGAAGGAAGCCAATCCCAAAAAACCAAAGGCTGAATGTTCTGATTAGTGGATTCTGATACATAAGAGAGGTGGGGGTGGGGAGCATGGGAGAAATGGAGGAACTTTGGATGGGACAGGGGAAGGTGTGAGAGGGAAGGGAGAATGGGAGTAGCAAAAATGGTTGAAGGAGATGGTCATCACTACCCTACGTACATGTATGAAGACACAAATGATGTGATTCTATCTTGTTTTCAACTAGAGAGATGGAAAATTGAGCTCTATATATGTACTATGACTTGAAATGCATTTAAACAAACAAATAAATAAATAAATTAGAAACTAAAAAAACAAAAACAAAAATATTATGCTTTTAGTATGATAATATCAATCTACTTTTCCTCTTTTTTATTGATGCATTATAATTATATATAATAATGGGATTCATTTTCATATATTTTTACATGTACATATATTGTCAAGTTTTGTTATTTAAATAGACTAAAAAGTTTATTACAGTAAAATCTTCATTTCTTCCTTGTAGAAACAAAGATGTCATCTGGAAAAGGGCTCCTAAACTAATTGGATAATTAAAACTCTAAGTTAAGCTTTTTAAAGCATTGGTTTAGTAAATTAGATGCATTAGAATTTTGTACAGAGGAATATATGTAAGTTGAAAGGAACATACATATTTTCATAGATCAGGTAAGAATTGAGCCGAGCTCAGATTTGGAGACATGAACAGGAAGGAGCACTGCAGAAGTGGTGGCTGTGTGAAAAGGTGCCAGTCATACCATCAGTGATGTGGTATTTATACTCTGCTCTCCAATGTAATGACTGTGTACATTTTTAAAACAAATTTAAGGGTTCTCTACCCAAATTTGAAATCTCTTTGAACTTCATTCTTTAGATACAGTCCATAGTAATATTACAAATGTGAAAGACTATTTGGGCAAAATTATTTTATTAAAACATTCCTTTGAAAACAGCAAGGTGGCAACACATTCAGATTAATTAAATTTTTTCTCATAAATATTGTTAAAATGTGTACAATATTGATTGGTATTATGTAACAGTTGTTGGAAATAAAAACTCTAGAATGTGTATTACTACAATTAGTGAAATAATGTATGTTTAAAATAAAGAATAATGGCATATCTGAAATACAGAAGTTTCATTTAATCCAAGATACATGTGGAATAACAAAGAGGAAATGGAATAAAATGACAACTGGGAAGAACTGACCAGATGCTGAAAGCAGACGGAAAACTGAAAGTGGGGCATTAAAAGAGCAGGTCTATACTGCTACAGATGGTGATTAAAATATCTTTGTATCTATTTAGGCACCAGCATCTGGCCCACTGCAATTCACAGGTTTTCAAACAGTTAAGAGTCACAATTTACTTTTATAATCAGAATTAAATTTGTAAAGGTAGTTAGCCAATAGAAACTAAGACCCTGCCCCAGTAACTGTCCACTTTTCATGACAAGAAAACGATCATACCAAAGTGGCCTTTTGCAATTAGAGTACATACATTTTGGAGCTGAAGTTGGATAAAAGTTTAATCGAACTCAATGGGTGCCACTAAAAGGGCAATAAGAAAATGATTACACAAGTAGCAACATAATTCTTTATTACCCTCAAATTATCTACACATAAGCCTGTGTAATTTGAGGGGTAATTGGCAGCAATACACCAACATTGAAATTATCTGATTTTAATTCTTAAAACATTATGATGCTCATAATTGCCTTTGCCTATATTTTCATTTTCATTTTATTAATTTGATAAGGAATATAAAGAAACAGAGTTAATGAGTCATTAATGTTTAACATGAGAGAGATCAACATTTAAAAACATTTTTACTCTGGAAATCCAAACATAGTTATTCTATTAAGTAATATTATATACTTAATTTAAAGAAAATAATATCCTACAATTTATACCTCTCATTTACTCTTGCTGTAGTCCTCAGTAGTTTCAATGCCTGCATATAAATATGTAAGTGTTATATAAGGAGGCTTTCTCTATCTGGCCTCAACCTATTAACCTCATCCATCAATGCATAGCCATGAGTGTAACTTCATCCTGAATTAAATTGGTTATAATGATATACAAGTATCATCCTCTTTCCTTTCTTTATGTGATTACCGACAATTTCTAAGCTCCCACCCCACCTCTGCTTTATGATCCTCTCCACTCCTCATAACACAAGCCCAAATATAATTTTTGAGAAAATCTCAGATGTGGCCAATGATGCCTATGTTTTCTCTCTTCATTTTATCATTAGTCACAAATCATTGACTATTCAGTTAAAGGTACATTACTGCCTAAAGATTGCCAAAATCCAAGAAACTTGAAACTTTTCTTTTAAAAACTTGCAATTCAAAAACCTAGTCCATGACCCGACATTGATGATGTTTACAAAGACTGTACCATGTGTGAATAAATTAATTGAGTAATTTACTTTATTATAAGGTCAACTTGCACATAAGAACTGACTAGAAATATTTCTTGCCAACTGAATTTTTTTATTTACTTGGCATAAAAATACATTTCAAAATGTACTAAATAAGCTTTGTTGTGTTTTATCCCTTCTGTCCTTCACTATACCTGAGAAACACATTATGTAGATGATTATATAAAAATTTAATTCAAAAAATAATTGTAGTGAAAGTATACAATTATCTTGCTTTTTAAAATTTCTTTTTATAAGTAAGACTAAAAATTTATTTTTCTGGAAAGGAATTTTTGGAGTGAATTTCATGCATATAATTAAATGAAATGTAGTCAAGAATATATTAAATTACTCACTTTCAAAAAATAATAATCCTCACTTTTGATCCATCAAAAACTCTCCTCTCTGATATGATTGACTCACTTGCTAGTCAGCCCTATATCCCTATCAGATGAAGAAGAAAAACATTACTAATTCCAAGATGACACTTATGGAAGTTAATGTATGTCTTTGATACTGTCTTTGCAAGTTTTTTTGTATTTTCAACAACATTTTAGTCCCTATATTTACATTAACCTTAATAATCATGAATATTTCCAGAGTACTCCTAGAAAATTTCCATTTTGTCTTGGTTCATATACGTTATTCATACTTGTGTTGGATACAAGTAGATAATAAAAGAAAAATAAGGTCTATTCATTATGACAGAAATTAAAAGAGATGATGAAATGACAGGTTACAAAGTATATACAGGAAATATCATAAATAAAAGTAACATCAGAAAAGTTATGACAACAGTGGTAAACTTCCCTGTTGAGAAAATCTGTGTTCAGGAAACCAACTGTGAGCCTGAAAATGAGAGTGAAACATGGATTTAATTAGAAATTGAAGAAAAAAGAGAAACTATCTAAAATTCAAATGTTACCAAGGCACTGTGTGCCTAATTGGAACTGTGTTCAACTTCTTTCTGGATTTCATGAATGAATTAATTCTTCTTATGGACTAAACGTGTTTGAATTTTTTCCACTACTCTTAAGCAAGGGAATCCATGAAGAGATCCCTATTACTGCATCAGTTCTCTGCCAAGAAATAATAAGGGAGACCAGATTTACCCTGCCATTTGAAACAGCTAAAAAAAGAACACATTTATGAAACAAAAGTTCTAAAGACACTGGATATTAGGCTAATCCCAGAGATATGGGAAAAATAAGATAATAAATATGATTGCCACATAATATCCCTTAAAGAGAAATTCCAGGCCAAGACATAGGAGAGGAACCATGGGAAAGCCAAGCAGAAGCTGTGGACTGAGACCACACACAGGGGCTAAGGATCCTGATATCTACAAGTGTGCTGCTGGGCAGTACACTAGAAGCAACTCTGAAGAACTAAGGCAGTTTCTTCCTCTTTGCTCAGCCAAATACTAATCACCACATGAGTGGTGTAAAAAAACTATAAAAGTCCAGGAAATAAGCATCTGAAAAGATTACAAGAAAAAATGGAATATCTTCTAGTATATCAAGGCAGAAGGAACACTTCCTAACTCATTCTATATGCCAGTGTTACCTTAATACCAAAATCAGAGAGAGAAAATTACAGGAAATAAAAATGATACATCAATGCCCCTCAAGAATATAGATCCAAAATCTTCAACAAAGTAATAATAGATAGAATCCAACAATGTTTAAAAATGTAAAAACCATTATCACATGGGACTTGCATCAGGTGTCTGCAAGGCTGGTTCAACATCTGAAAGTCAATTAATGTAATCCATCACATCACCAAGCTAAAGAAAAGAAATCATGTGATCCTATCAATTAACACAGAAAAGGCTTTGGATAAAACTCCCACACCTATTTAGCATAAATCTTCCAGCACACTAAGAATAGAAGAAGGCCATCTATGAAATAATTACAGCTACTCTCATACTTGATTAAGAAACTAGACACCAGGATCAGGGTAAAGGTAAGGAACAGTGTGTGCTTCACCATTCATTCCTACTCAACATTGTACTGGAAGTCTGAGATATAGGAATAATAAAAAGAAATATTGGTATGTAGATTACATGGGAAGAAATGAGGCTGTCTTTGTTTACAGATGCCGTGGTTGTCTATGTAGAAATTTCCAAAGAAATCAACAAAAATCACTTAGAACTATAAGCAATTATAGCAAGGTTGCAGAGTACAATACTTGCGATTTTTATCAGCAATAAAAAAATTGATATTGAAATTTAAAAAATACAATACAATTGAAATTGACACTAAAAATGAAATACTTTGGTATAAATAAAATGAAATACATAGAAGATCTATGTGTGGACAACTATAAACTCCAATAAATGAAAGAAGGTCTAACCCGATGGAGAGAGAATCTGTATATGTGAATTGAATAGAACTCTTAATTTTCAAGGTCAATTCTTTCTAACTTCATAGATATTTGATATAATCCTCAATCAAAATCCCAGCAAGAAATGTTGTGAATATTAACAAACTTACTCTAAAGTTTATATGGAGGGACTAAAGACCCAGTATAGCCAACACAAGATTGAAGAAGAAATACAGAGTACTGTCTACCTTCTTTTAAGACTTATAAAAAACCTACAATGCTAATTGTATTGGCAAAGATGAACAATAGATCTTGTAACATATTTTGGAATTAGAGAAATAGACCCACAAATACATTTTGCGTATTGATTTTCTACATACCAAAAAAAAAAAGGCATTCTGTTGGAAAAATTGGAGAAATATTTGTAAAGAATTGGTGCTAAAACAATGAGCTACATAAGAATTAATACATCACATCACAGAAAAAGTAATTTAAAACATACGATAAGACTAAACATAACCCTGCAATTATAAAGCATATATAAAAAACATGTGATGAAGCATTTATATTGAGGATAAGCCAAAATACATAGGCACCAAAAGATCCCATATAAAACAAGAAAAAGACATATTGAATTTCTTATTTTTAGAAACTTCTTCTCTTCTTTGGAAAACACCATCAGGAGAAGAAAAGACAAGCCCTAGACTGACAGGAAATATTTGCTGCAGATCACATACTGATAAAATATCGGTATCCATAATAATGAAGAACTCTCAAAACTCAATAATAAGAACATGAACAGGGCAGGAGAACTGGCCAAATTATCTAAACAGAAATTTTACTGAAGAACTTTTGCAGAGGATACATAAGCACATAAAATTATGCTCAATATCATTGATAAAGGAGAAAAGCAGTTATTTAATTTATGTATGAATCAAGTGTGTTATTATAGATTACCTATTATGTATGAGTACGATGCTGCACATAAAGGATAAGAGAGGACAGATATGAGAGAGGTGAGATGCTGCCCTCTCATTTACAATCCATTGGGAGAATTGGCACTAATTCGAATGTAGTAAGTGATAGAAAAAAGGATGCATAAAATACACGTAATGATGCACACAGGCAAACAGATGAACAGATAAATAAGCATAGTATATTTATGAAGGACCTAATTTAATCTGAGAATATGAAGAGACCTGTCAAAACAGTACCTTTATGATAAGAACTGAAAGATAGTCAAGAGATAAGCAGGTAAGCTACATGTCATTTCAGGCGAAGGAGAGGATGGTCCAAAATCTTGGAGACAACTTCTCAGAAGAAAGTGCAAGATATTTATTTCTATATTCTTTAAAAACTGTTTGTAAAAATGCCTTTCAGTTTTCTGGGAACATAGCACTCAACACATTATTTTTTTATACCAGCTAAGCTGAAAATATTTGCTAGAATTTTACAGTAAATGCTACTTTGCTCAAAAACTACAAAATATGTCTAATTTTTCTAAAGTTTGTTATTGCTTTGCTTTCTGGAAATAGCTATTTGTGCATATTCATCTCTTCATATTTATGTTTATGCCTATGTCTATCTGTCTATCCATTTTTCTATTCATTATTGGAATTAAATCCTTATTGTATCTTATTTGTGCACTTTTACGATGCATTACCTATGGCAATTTCTTGCTGACAAATAGGTTAACTATGTATCTCAAACATAATTCCAATATTGAATAGTATAAATACAATTCTTGAATTCTAGGTATCAATTTTATTTTGTTATAGTAATTTATTATTTGACAATATTGTTGTATTGTTTTTGCTAATATTCCATACAGGTTTTTATTACTGATATTAATATGGAATACTGAGCTATAGTGTGGCATATTGTGATTTATCCTCATTTTAAATATTTAGGAGTCATAGATCTATTAAGAATATTTGTCTTGTATCTCTCATAAAGCTTTAGGTTCTTTCATTTTGTTTTCCTGCTTGGTTTTTTCAGTTCCATGTGTTAATTGCCATAGTTAGTTCTTTTCTAGACATTCGTTTAAGGTTTGCTACATAAATGTGCCAATTCTTGAGTCCTTGCTTTGTCCCAACACTCCTTAAAAACATTTGCATTGTAAAATTTTAAGTGTTAAAAATGTGCTCCTTATGTAAAATAAGATATTATGTAAACCTTATAGAATATGTATGGAAGAAGAATTTAGTGATATAGTGTGATTGTTCAGTTACACATGAAGTTGAAAACTGCATAAATAATGACAGATTTGATTTATGTCATTAGAAATTTTTATGTGTGAATATATATTTGAAGAAAACAATAATCAATAATTTATAATAGTATAAATTCTCTAAATTTGTCAAATTTATAATTTTTTTTGAAAACAAAATCTGCTGATCGTGTGTTAACATTTCTAAAGGCACAAGTTAATACTTTCTATATGAAGGCTATTTATTTAACATAAAACATCATTATTTTTATTATTTTGAACAATATTTAATAGCAAAGGTGTTTCTTTTCATTAAAATTATCTGACCTGTGCCAATGGGATTAATTGCTGTTTTACTCATATATCATGCCAGGCTTTGTGGTATTCTCTTCTTGTGAAATTAATCACTACACAACTTCCTTATAACTCTGTGAAGGAGACTTTGTAAGAAACTTTATTAAAATCAGATTGATTCTTTGAGTATGATTTCAAAATTGTAAAGCTATGGCGCTGAGTTTTTATCCTGTCAATTTGTCTCTAAAGTCCAGGCTTCTACTACCAATCTCACTGTCCTATGTTCTTTTTTAATAAAAATAAAATATTTTTCTTTATTTTGTGTGAGTGAAATATAGTCCCTATTAACCTACAACCTATTGCCATTGCTAATAATCATGTTTTATTAATACTTTTTATGCCTTTGCTGCATTTGATGGATTATAGAGAATTAATAAGCAAACCTATTTTGTTTCTGATATGCCATTATCACAACTGCTAAGGCTGCAAACTTGACTTCCTTTACAAAGGCAAAAACGCCTTTAGAATACAGAATGACAAGCATCAAAAAGATGACTTGTGACTATTCGAAGTTTAAACTGAAGCCCTTAAAATATAATCTGGATTTTAACGATTGCTTTTTTGTTATCTTTTTTGTCCCTTTCATAGCTTTTCATTAGATCCACCCTAGAGGCGATTCAAACTGATTAAAAATTATGACACTTTATTTTCATAATAGAGGCTCATTTTGATTGTACAACCAGAAGGGTTTGAATGAACAGGAAAATTCTCAGTGAAAAGCATTTCATCAAAAAAGAATGCTTAACAAATCTGAGCTGACTGTCAAACCACAAACAATGAAATTTCTGAGGCTCATATTCTCACCACAGATTTGTATTCATTGAAATTTAGCTATCTATTATGTGAAATACTGTTTTCAGATTCTCCATGTCCTGAAAACCTTGATTTATATACTCTTTCATTTACAAATGAGAAGAAAATTTCTTCCTTGCCTTCTTGAATGACTGGGATGGTTCCCTAATACATAAGCAAATTTGAGAATGATAATCTGTGACATTTTAAACTCAGTTGTAAGTCCTAAACACTTAAAATCAGAAATAAGTTCAGATCTGTCTCATTGTCCATGGATGAAAATTTGTCTGAATATAGAAAGACCCATTTTTATTGGTTCAAATATGGGATGCCTTGGGTTTTCTGGGCTCCATAACCAGAATACCATCTGTAAATATGGGCACATGAAGCTGCATCTCAGGTTCTACTGTGTTGGAGAATCTATGTGCATAGATATTCTTAATAGTTTTCTTTGGAAGACAAATTTGGAAGGTAAATTTGGTCATACTATCTTTGAGCAGTGCTTATTAGTTAATGTAAATTGAAGTGACAGATTGCCTGCAGTAACAATGTTGATGTTGTTGATTGACTTTGGACATGTAACATATTCTCATAAGGTAATTTCCCCCTATGTAAAATGAGAGTAGTTTTATTATCTAATAATGAAGTTGTCATGAAGATTAAATGAGTCACTACAGGGTAATATGCTTAGAACACTACTTGACTCACAGTACTTTTAACATTTTGTTGGAGCCAATTTCCCTACCCTTGATAGTATCCAGATTTGCTGACTTGCTTCTGATGAATAGAATTGCTTAGTCATTTGTTTCTAATGAATAGAAATGATAAATTCTTGTTCCTGAAGCCGTAATCTCAGAGACATTACAGCTTTCACCTCTGTTTCTTTTGACTCTCTTGATGTAGGGGAAACCAGCTATTGTACTCTAAAAAGATTCAACAAACTATATACGGACCAAAGTGCCAAGGATCTAAAGCCTTCTGTCATCATCCAACAAGAAACTGAGGCTCCTGTAAAAGTAGCATGGAAACAAGCCATATATGCACTCATGTACTCATTCAGTTTTGAATTCTACAAAATGTAAGTTTATTGTTTACTGTAGCTAGATTTTGGGGGGTAATTTTTTATGCACAAAAAGATAATTAATCCTGATCCACTGCTTCATCTAAGATTGCAATTCTTTTCTTTTCTTTTCTTTTTTGGTATCAGAGATTGAACTCAGGGGTACTGGGCCACTAAGCCACCTCCCCAGCCCTATTTTGTGTTTTATATAGAGACAGAGTTTTACTGAGTTGCTTAGCACCTCTCTGTTGCTGAGGCTAGCTTTGAACTTGCGATTCTCTGTCTCAGCTTCCCAAAGTGCTGGGATTACAGGCTTGCACCACCATACCCAGCTGATACTGGCATTACATTTCTCAACTATACCTGGAGTTATTTTTCTATGCACTTGATTATTTCATGCTTACTGCCCATGGACATCTTTAGAAACAGAACAAAGTATCACTGTTATTCCAAGTAACTCCATGCACCATTGTCTAGTACACCATCCTGAACCACCATGGATTGATGCTAGCCTTCACAAATAGATATTTTTTCATTAAAACTTTTCTTCAAACATATTATTGTAAAATATTTATTTATGACAAACTATTCAGAACATGATTTCCTAATCACACAGTTATTCACCTGAGTCTCATTACATCCTTGCCCATGTTACTGACCTTCCTTTCATATAATATGCCCTTTCCAGTTAAGTGATTCTTCTGACGTCCAAACTTTAGTAATCAGACTTCTCTAACATGTATCATCCTGGAAGAATACATACACTTCCTAATAAGTAGAAACTAATTTCTCTTTGACCAAAATCTAGAAACTCCTTCATGTAGTTATGTACTTTAGTCAAAGTCAGAGCAGACCAAAAGTAATATGCTTTTTTGAGCATTATAGTTGATATGGATACCCACATTCCTACTGGGTTACCTTTGCAACATGACCAGTCTCTGATCCACATTAAAACTTTGTTTCAGCTTTGCAGGCTCCCAATTATGCCCATGGCAATGACAGCAACAAGAAAATTGTAGAAGGAATTATTAGATAGGAGATAAGGTAGGACTCAGACTCACAACTTTTAAATTATGCCTTTATATCTTTACATTTATGCTTTCTTCCCAAAGACTCTTAGTTAATGTTAAACTTATCAATATTAACTTTTCTTAAATACATCTTTTCTTAACGTTGATTCTAGTCCACAGTTTCCCCAGCTCCAGACCAAAATGCAGAACAAATAATTCAAATGAATAATTTAAAAAGCATTTAATAAATAAAGTTACTATTTAGAGTCTACCAAAAAATAGTTTAGAAATTTCTGATGGTACTGTGTACATTTTCCCCTTTTCTAGATAAAATATTACTGTATGGGTGCATATGCTAGTTCAGTTTTATTAGGCAAAAAATGCTTCTTTCATTAAAATGACATTTAGTTAAAGCTCCTTTTCTTTTTCATACATTTTTATTTGCAATATCTGACACCATTTCCATAACTAAAAGGAAAAATTTTAATCAGAAAATATACATGCAGCCAATAAATATGAAAAGAAAACATTACACCATCTGAGTATATCCCAAAAGAATTTATGTCTGCTCCTTAACTGTTATTCCATTTCAAATTTTGTTCATTCATAATATTCAGATAATGCATTTCAGTTGTTTTATGTTGACATGGTATAATTTATAAAATTATTAAATTACATATTTAGAGAGGAAGTGTATATGGGCTGGTTGAAATTTCCTTAGTATAATTGTAGAGTAAATTTCCAAAGTGATTTAAATTGCCTGTTCAATCTACAGCTTGCTTATGATAGAATCCTAATTGCTCTAAAGGAAATTTTCTCAGTACAAAATTGCTAAAGTATGTGTTTATAATTTTGTTTTAGGAAATGTTTAAGAAATGTTTTACATCTTTATTATATTTTTGTATGTGAAGCAAGAATTTATTCAGTCTTTCAGTTTTACTGTTCTTATGATCCCTCTACATCAAATATTATTCAAGTTACAATTAATGTTGTATAATATACATATTTAATCTATTAAATGAAATATTAAGTTAAATGCATATGGTAATACAAATTTAAAGTAAAATAATTTCTTAAGTACAGTGTATATACACATGGTCTTCTGGATCTGGAGACTCTTCATACACAGATTCAAACCACTGTGGATAAAAAACATTTAAAATATTTTGTTCTGAATATATACAGATGTTTTTGCTTGTTCTTAGTACTTAAACAATATAGTATAACAAGTATTTACATAATATTGGGTATTATAAGTAATCTGGAGATGATTTAAAGTATATGGGAGCATATGCCTAGGTTATATATAAGTATTATGACATTTTATATAAGAAATTTTAGCATTTGCAAAGCATGATATGCACACAGGTCCTGGGGCCAATCCACAGGGTATACTGATAAACAGATACACACAAACACACACACGCACACGTAAAACAATGTAAGTAAGTAGTAGAAATAAAGCAAAAAATCATGATATATATGTATGAATTAAACAATTGTTAAAATATGGAAGATATAATCCTTATTTTAAGACACAAATGTAATTAACTCAACACTATTTTAAGGAACACATCAAACAAAATCATCAAGAACTGCTGAGAATAAATAGAAGATAAGAAAAAAATCATGCAAATATTAACCAAAACAACTATAAGCATCTATTAATACAAATATCATATTAAAGTTAATTAAAAGAAAAATAGGAATAAAAAGTGGCACAAAATAAAAATTCTGACTTATATACACGTGAAAATGTATAAGATAAAATTGACTCAGTTAGCAATACAATTGATACAATCATAACAGCTCTTTTTAGGCAGTGAAAAGTAACCACCAGAGGCCAGTTATCCTTTGGGGAAAGGCAAAACAAAAGGCAAGTCCCATATTCACCCAGACTTTCTCTCTGGGGACTTGTTCTGGCAATAATGCAAAGAGACAGAGCTCATGCAAGAAAAAATTATTTCAAAAGGCAGAAAAATAGGGACTATAGTTTAAAAGTGTTACAGCATCTGGAACTTGAGCAGGAAAGATCAACAAACTGGAGAATGCATAGCAAGTACACTTCATTAACTTGACTATAAAGTTCACTTGAGATGTTGGGCAAACCCTGGGATGCATAGAGCTAAACTGTGCATAATCAGGAAAATATGCTGAAGGCCAGGGAAATTAGTGCAATGCTGAAGAGATATAGGAACTCAGTTGATGCAATCTTGAGCAAAAAGAAAGCAGCTGGAGGTTTACATTTGCTGATTTTAAATATCTTACAAAGCTATAGTAATCAAAACGATATAATGCTAGTATAAAAATAAACATATAGGCCAATGGAACAAAATAGAAAGCCCAGAAAGGAACCCATGCATACATGATGAAATGGCCTTTGACAAGAGTGCCAAGAATGCACAATGGGGAAAGGATAATCTCTTCAATAAATAACACTGGGAAAAATGAATATCCTCAGGCAAAAAGCAAATAAAATTGGATCCTTATCTTACATGCACATGTATAAAAATCAACTCTAAATATGTTAAATATTTAAACATGAGACCTGAAACTATAAAATTTTTAGAAGAAAATAGTAGAAAATTTCCATGACATTTCTCTTAAGAAAGATTTTTTTTAATATGATGCTAGAATTACAGGCAACAAAAACAAACATAAAAAAGAAGGAATTACATCAAATTAAAGTTTTTGCACAGCAAAGGAAGCAGTTAACACGACAAGAAGGTGATATACATAATGAAAGAAAATATTTGCACAACTGTATCTGAAGAGTTAGTAATCAGAATAAATAAGGAACTTATACTTCTTAATATCAAAACAAACTAAAACAAACCAGTTTAAAAATTGCAAAGGACCTGAATAATCTTTTCCCTAAACAAAACATACCAAGAGCCAAGGGATATGAAAAAAATCCTCATTATCACCAGTCATCAGGGAAATGGAAATTAAAACCACCTATTCAGGTGTCTGTTACCAAAAAGTCAAATGTGCATATATGAATATATCATGGTGAATCTCACCAGCATGTACATCCACAAGACACTAATTAAAGAATAATAAAACTATAAATAAATAGCAGAAAGATTGGTAGAACAGAGAGAAGGGAACAGAGGGAGAGAAGAGGGAATGAAAAGGGGAAATACTGGGAACTGAATTAGAGCAAATTATATTCTATGTATTTTTTTTTGGTACTGGAGATTGAACTCAAGGGCACTCAACCACTGAGCCACATCCCCAGCCCTGTTTTGTGTTTCATGTAGAGACAGGGTTTCACTGAGTTGCTTAGCACCTCACCGTTGCTGAGGCTGGTTTTGAACTCGCGATTCTCTTGTCTCAGCCTCTCTGAGTGCCGGAAACAGGCTTGCGCCACCGCGCCCGGCTTCTATGTTTTATTATTACATCATATATATAATTATATGAATCCTATTGTCATGTATAACTAAAAAGAACCAATGAAAGGAGTCAAAAGATAATGTTAGAGAGGATGTGATAAAAGGGAACTCATGTGAACTCAATGATGATGTAAAATATTTCCTCTATGGAAGACAGTATAAAGGTTTCTCAAAAAAATAAAAATTGTGGTATTATATGTACAGCAATCACACCTAAGGTAATATATCTAAAGGAAATTCAGTCATTACTTCTAAGAGATATTAGCACTCCTATTTTCCTTGCAGTGCTACTCATGATAGCCAAGGCATGGAAACATTCTAAATATCTGTTGATGGATGAATGAATAAAGAAACACACTAGCAAGCACATACATACACAGACAATGCATTATTCAGTCTTTAAGAAGAAGGAAATCATGTTGTAATAGCATGATGTAACTGGAGAACATTATGCACAGTGAAATAAACTAAACATAGAAAGACAAGTGTTTCATGATCTCACTTGTACCTGAAATCCATAAAAGTAAAAAAAAAAAAAAAAAAAGAGTATCAGGTATTTACCAAAGATGAGAATTAGAATGAGGACATGTTGTTCAGGGGGAAAAATTTGTATATGTAATATTAACAAATTCTAAATACCTAATCTACAAGATGATCACTACAGTTAATAATACTGTATTCTTGAAATTCGCTAAAAGATTTCAAGTATTCTTCTTCATGTACAAAAAAATGTAATTGTATGAGGTGATGTATATATTAACTAGCTTGATTGTGGTAATTATTTTATAATACATATATCAAAATTTACATTCTACACCTTGAATATATACTATATTTATTTGTCAATTTTATATCAATAAAGTAAAAAAATTGATATCCATGGAATTTCTGGATAAATTTTCAAAACATTAAAACAATATGAAAGCATGTAGATGTCTATTGAATAAGTAAATGCCACATGTCCATGTATGGGAAGATAGAGTGCTTTTAAGATAGTAATTATTTCAAAAATTAATCTATATGTTCAGTAAAATTTTAATAAAATCTTTTCATGAATTTTGGATTTTTTTTGTACCAAAAGAGATAGGGAGAATCCCTTACTGGAGATCAATATTTGGAAAAAAAAAACTTTAGGAATAAACACTGAACAATATTGCTCTTAGACAACTAGACAAATAAACACAGGCACAATACATCAATAGACCTAATACTTTTCAATAATTTGTTATGATGGAATCTATATCATTAAACAGATATTAAATGATAGACTATTTGATACCAACATGAGAAAAACAACCATAAACTTTAAGAAACATTGCAAGGAAATAATATAACCATTTTAAAATTATTACCCTGCCCTCTTAAAACACAATAAAAAACACAAATATGAACAACAATAATGCCACAATGCCCATGAATAACAAAATTTTAATATCCAAAGTGTATATTTAAAGGAGAAAAACCTATAAAACATTGAGGCATTATTTCATAAATATGAATACTCAAATTAGCTATAAAGAAAACTGAAGTGGTTAATAGGCATAAGAAAATCTTTTATTTTTATGATTCAAATGTGAAAGCACACTTATAAAGCATTGAAATAATATTGCATTCACATAAGATTGACTGTTAAAATCTTAGGATTTAAAATATTAATAAAGATATGAAAAATAAGAAATTTTCATTCACTTTGATAACAATTTTATAATAACTAACAAAGTTGGAAATGGCATTCTTCAGGTAGAAGGGAATCAAAAAAATTCACTCATTATATATGCCATTTATGATAAGTCTAGACATTAATATTGCAGTCAGGGAGGAAATAGGAAAGTGCTTTATTTTACTGTAAAGTCCTGATTATTCCTCTACTAGATATATTCAGTGTAGATTCCGTCAACGTGTGGACATTTTCAAGTGGAGAAGGATCTATATTAAAAATTTTACCACCTTGGTCATGTGACCTCACCTCATTCATTAGAAAACCAAAGTGAAATCATGGTATCTGATATCTATCCTAAGCAGCATCTGCTGTTCATTTGTTTGCAGAAAAGACCTCATGGGGATAGAGAATATAAAGTTATCTATGACATAGCTGAGCTTTTGAGCCAGAGGTGAAGGGACATTCTAGAAAGCATTTGGCCAAAGGAGGTATCTGCCTGTGGATATCTGAGATATACTGCTCCTAGGAAAGTGGTCAGAATACAGAGCAGGCATTCCACAGAGGGCTGATATCTAAAGCTCATGATCCCCCAGTGCTGATTAGACCAGAGATGTGTGGTTCTTTTACATATAAGATTTCATTGTGTTATTTTGTTTTCATATAAGACTGCAATGCAAACAAATAAGCAATATTGGTAATCACTAATTCATTTATTATACCAAAAAGGACGCTCTTGCTCAAGGTTTCCCAGTCGAGTAATTGAACTGGAATCAGAGATATGATAGCTTGAATCTTTAGTCTAATATCTATTCTAGAAATATTCTGGGTAGAAATCAGTGAACACTATAGGTTAGAATGAACTATAGACTCTCCAGTCTCTTCATTGTGATCTCTGTTTCATTTGACCATGGAAATGCAGATGTAGGTAGAAGGTGTGGCAGAGGAAATACATGTGGCCACACAAACCTGGTTGAGATATGTAGATTGATACCATGTATCAGCAATTTCAGTGAAAATGGTAATTTCAAAAATCCTAAGCTAAGAAAAAGGCTTCCAGTATTTTCATTTCAAGTATTTCAACATGCCATATTCATAGTACATCAGGCTCACTACCTTTTATTTTTTCCATTCATTTTACTTTTCCTTGCACTGGTCAACGTATTGACTTGCAAGTTATTTCTTATGCATACTTCAAGACACAACTTTTGATACCTCTCATTGAGTACACAGCCAGGTTTAGGCACCCATCAATTTGGCCCCCACCATTCCATGTGCATTTCTTTGTCATAATATTTATCTTTGTGAAATAAGTATTCCTTTTCCATGTCTCCTATTAGACAAAGAGTTGATTGACCAAAAAGCCCAGAACTTATGGCAATTCATGGATATGTAGTAAAAACATTTGTTTTTAAATGAATCTATGGAAAGTGAAAAATCCTGGGTTACTGGTAAATAGAATTGCTATTGATAGTCAGAAAATTAGAAAATGCATTGACTTAGTTTAAAAGATAATGTAAGATCATTTTTTGTCTTGTCATAAAGAGGAATTGAATAATAGACCTAAAACATATTTGTATTGGAAATTGTTGCTATTACTTGAATTAATCAAGTAATCATGACTATATGTAATTCTATGATATACATGATATGGTTGGAAGACCTATGAAAGCAAAATATGTGAAGGTGGTCTGAGAAATTAGTGATCCCCAGATAAAATCAACCACTAACTATATATATAAAAGAAAACATTTGCCAGGAATAAAAAAAATACACTAAAAATTTCCTTTTTATTACAACAGTAAGAGGTGGCATGGTCTCTAGTAGCATCTTAGTCTTCCTACCTTCAGTCTTTCTCTAATCCAGACCTTTGTGTGGACATTTCCATTGGATTAAACATACTAGTCTGAGAGTAGTTACAGAATCATTGCAATCCATCAAGAGAAATTATTTTCATTTCCTTAGAATAGGCATGTCTCTCCTTACTATTATTTCCAAAGATGAGCTACCTGACAACATTATTGTCTTTGAGCATACCTTGCCTTTGGCATTTCTATAAATTGGGGAAATTTAATTCTCACTCCAGATTTGATTACTTATATTTTTTCCCAAGCATGGATAAAATCCCACCTACTTACTTTTATTCATCTTTCAGTGAAGAGAACTCCATTAAAGCTGCAGTTTGCTCTTCAGCTGTGTTTGATAAGGAGATCAGGTCACCTCATCTTCAGACATACATAATTATCTTTTATGGGAGACTGGTCACACAAATTTAATAGAATTTACCTGAATGCATTGCACAGTTCCCTATAGAGAATGGTCATGCCCTATCAATTGCCTAGAAGAAGTAAATCTAATTGTCATGCACTGCTGCACATATTCTTTTTTTCATGAAAATCAATAATTTTCTCTGTGGGATCTTGGATTTGAGTTTGCATATATTTAGGCAATAATTGTCTGAGTAGGAGAATTATGCAAAGAGGTAAACAGTTTCTGAATCAATCAACACTAGATTGCTGGTCTAGTTTATTGATTTTTGTGCCATTTGTTTTCCTATTAAGTCAGAACAAAAATATAAAAAGATAATAATAATTCTGATAGGGCTCCCAGGACAGATTTACTTGCATATCAATGATTTACAGAAATCAAATATATATGATAAATGTAATTTACTCTTGCTCTTTTGATAATTTTTCATGTTTCATATGTAGCAACTAAGTGTATTTTACATATTTCAAAAATGACACAATTTATACCCTTTCACAAAATATACACAATCAGAATAATAGCTCATAAAGACTACATAGTTTTATGACTCATTTTGTGGCATGTAAGATAAATGGGGAAGTGACTTGGGAGATCATGCATAGCATCTAAAATTTTAGTATTAACTAGGTATATATGATGCAAATGCATATAAATCTAAGGAATGATAAGTGTTTAATTTCTCAAGTAATATAGAACCTTTATAAGTCATATAAGTCCATCGAAAATTAAGTATAATTATAGGTACAAAATAGACATATCTATGTATATCTTTTTAAAAGCCATCATCACTTAACTTCTATAACCTGTGTGAGTTGTAGAATGTGAGTTTGGTGAACCCTGATCACTTTGCAAGGCAGGCCCATACGGATCCAAGAAAGAAGTCTAGAACACAATTTGTCATAATGAACATGTCTCTGCAGTCAAAGATGATTATTTAAAAATCTGGACTAAATATTAATTATTTTATGATGCAATGACTATAATAACTTTACATGCAAATGTTTATTGAGACTAACCTAATATTAAGAAAGGGATCTAATGTTATTTGATTTTGACACCTCATTTTAAAAGAAAACTTAATCAGACTATTGTTCTATCAAACAGAGTTTAGAATATACTAACTATTAAAATGACATGGTGAGCCTAAGTTAAGATATGAATCAGCTTGTTGGAATTGCACAAATTCAAATATGTCCAATTAAAAAAAACATGGATTCTTCAATATTGCGATATTGGTGCTTTAATGGAAATTCAAGATTGTCTAAATGTACTCCTTTTTTTTAGGAACCAGGAAGAGATTTTTTAGAATGATTATGAGTCTCAATGTCACCAATTCATTTAATGGCTGAAGCAATTCTACGATTCAGTCTAGTTAGAGGTATACAAAGTATTAAAGCAAGAGTTTGGTAACTTAAAATGAAAATCATTCCCAGTGCAGCTGGTTGAGAATAGGAGACCTGTCTATACCCATATGAAGAGACAAAGAAGAAAGAAAATGGAATTAGTGAAGAGAGTGAATAGGAGAATAAGAGGAGGCAATGGAATTAAAGACATAAGCTTGATAGAAAATAAAAGAGAGCCAAAGGGATTATATCAATCAAAATGAATGTTACAGGCTTGATGAATGGCAAGACAGCAGTAGAGAAACCTAAATTAGGATCCAGGCTCTGTAATAAGTTTACTTTGACACACACACACACACACACACACACACACACACACAAGTCTCTAATCTCCATTTCCTTATGGATAAAATGAGAACTTTGTATCACAAAGATTAAGTAAAACCATAGAAGTCAAAGCTTGACAAATGACAGATGGCCAGTAAAATGTTATTATAGTTATTCTTTAGCATATAGCATACAGTTGTTATTATAAGCATCATTTAGCATGTAGTGCTATGATTATTTTCTTGCTTTCATAAGAACACATTTTTTTTTTTTGGTTTGAGCATTAAGGTAGATTTTTTTTTTCTGAGTAGTTTTACTTATACATTCACTCAAAAGCCTTCCTCAAAGATAAAATTAAAAATGGGAACACGTATTTTTAAAACTGTAACTACATACCCACAAGCCATTTCATAATCTTGAGAGCATAAATTTGTAACTATAAATGTGATATTTGAAAGACTGGTTTGTCTATGACATCTATCCCCATGACTGGCCGTGAATCTGATAATAGAGCAGAATATTTATGTGAAAAATAAAACAAAAGCAAAAGGTGGTAATAGATGAGAGGCTTTCTGGGTTCTGTAACATTGTATTCATTTCTGGATGTTCATATTATTATCTATATAATAGAAGGGGAACGTAGGGACAAAGCACAGGTAGAGTTATATGTGATTAATCTTGTTAAAGCCTAAGTTGTTTCAATTTTCTATCAGAACTCTTCCTAAAAGTTTAGTATTTTAGTAATAGTTTTGAATTAGATGTAGATCAACAAACTATATGATTATAGTGTGTGATATGAAAATTCCAAAGAAAGATAATATTTTCAATGTCAGATCATATGGACACAAATGAATGCTCTCAAACGTCTATTTTCTCTGGGTGATGAATATCTCCACACTGTTGCTTTGGAAGATCTGCCCTGCTCTCCTGTTTCCTTCAGTGTTTATTTTCTGTGATGAAAGTGATTTTGCACATTTTTTTTAATTTTTTCCTTACTATTTCACTATGTAGTCTTAAATTTAGTAGGAAGAATTGGATATATCAAAAAAATAGAATGCTGTTTTAGTTAGAAGTAGATTAATTAGCAAACATTAAGGCATCTGTTTCATTGAATCATTATTTTTATTTATAAAGTTCCTGAGTTCCATTACTCTTCAAAATTTTCTGCATATAAATGCTATTAAAACATGGTCAAAATGTCAATTTGGTACTTAAAAGCCTACATGATTTCACATCAGATGAAAACTTAAACCTTTCCTGTGGCCTGTCAAGAGTGTGACACATTCTTTTTCCCTCTTGCTTGCATTCCGACTGTATCAGCCTCCTTTGTCGAGGTCCATTTCCTTATAAACACTCTCCCTGATACCAATAACGCATCTGTTGCCACTCTGCTGTCCACAATTTTCTGTATTTATTCTTCATTATATGCATCACAGTGTGTAATTGTTTGGGGGATTATCTAAATGATTACTGCTTTACATTAAAATATAAGACCCATGACAATAGACAACAGCACATAGTTGTCAATACATGGTTTTGAATAAATGAATATGGTATGATAACTTTACCACAGATTGTCCAAACCTGTATTATATATTCAAATATTATAGAATTTTTCTAACTTTAAAAAGGGGTATTAAAAATAAATGTATTTATCTCTTAAAATAATCCATACTTTGAGCCTGTTTACAGTCTCTTATGGCTTTACATTTTTTGCCTTTCGTACTTGATTCCACTAAATCTAAAGTAAAATTCCAAATTTATCCAAACTCATTTTGACACTAAGAAATGAAAAGAGACCATCAATGAGGGCTTCTGAAAAGTACTAAGGATCTGACCTTTGGTTATATCAAAAAGAGTTTCACTTTCATCTCAAGGTCTCCAAGATTTGACAGTAATATTCTCTACCTGTCACTTATCTTTCTCTCTTAAGTAAATTAAGTTTTTGCTGTGGTTGCCGCAGACTGTCATCTTTTCTTCTTTATAAGCATATATCAGATCAAGATTTTTCAAAACTGGTTTTCTTTGACCTTTCAGAAGATGGCATATTTGAAGAAGTCCTTGTGCAGAGGGGCACAGTGTCCCTTTGGCTGGTGCACTCATAAGGAAACATTGATTTTGGATGTTACAGGGTCCCTCTCTTGCCTCATGTTAAAAAGTGTTTAACTAACTTACTTTTCAGTAAATTGAATTTTACAAAAAATATTCTATGGAGTGTGAACATAGGTAAAATCTACTTATGATCACATCAGAATGTGTTTTAGGGGAGGACATTGTTTTTGGTTTGAGTACAATAAATTGTGAAGTATTCATTCAACATTGAAAAAGTGCTTCTGAAAACAAGGTGAGGTCTAAGAAAGACCTTTGCTCAGTTGTGTCTTTCCTCAACTACACACACACACACACACACACACACACAAGTTGTATATGACAGTGTTATATCTATGTATACATCAAAGTTATATATGAAGATGGAATTTATATATACCATGTAAAAATATGTATGTATATACTTCCTAGTAATCTAATCCCTCAAATATAAATATGTATGTACATTATACAGAGACCTAGTCTTAATAGCAAAACCTGGAACAATTTCTTTGATGAGAAATTGGGGAACATGTTGAATCTCCTAAATCCCAGATAAACACAAAGTCAGCTGTATCAAACCTGCTAGCAAAACTTGTAGCATCCACTTATTATAGTCCCTCTTCTCCAGCAAAGTCCAGTGTTATTGAAAGGAAACTCCCAACTTTGGATTTCTCCCTAGGGATGGAGAGAGAAAAAAACTGAAATACATATCCCATTGGGGGACAGATTTATACTTTCCCTGAATCTAAATACTGACAAGAAAGGGTGCTAGATTGGAAGTCACTGAAAAATAACTGATGGTTTAAATTATAATAATCCCTCATCATAGTCTTCTCCATCTCAGCATGTCACCATTGATCAGGAGATAGTTCCCAACTCCACTTTCTGTTAGGTGAAATGAATTAGAAAATATATTCAAATTTCCAGCTATTCAGTAGGTTGCCCTTGGAACCAATTACTACCTCACCACTCTCATGGAACCCATGGCATATGGGATATTCTATGGACATCAGAGAATACTTGCTGTTGAGCCAGTGGACCTGCAGTGCATTGGAGGGAGTCAAGGTGCCTTGGTAGCTTTCCCATGGTTGAGGGATAGGAGTGCAGCATGTATTTAAAGTTCACGCTCTTTGGGAGATTGCATTAAGAACAGGTTTGGCCAAATGCCGAATGGTCTCTCTGATTAGTGGATGCTGATGAATAAGGGAGGTGGGAATGGGAAACATAAGAGAAATAGAGAAACACTGGACACGACATGGGGGAGGTGGGGGGCAGGAAAAGGGAATGGGTATAGTAAAGATGGTTGATAAAAAATATATATAAATATATATATATATATACTGTTCATTGAAAGTGCATATAAAGATGTTTAATATGAAGAATGTAATCTGCTTATAATTTTGTGCAAAGTTAGAAAAATTATGATTGTAATAATTTTTTTTTCTATTTGCCTCAACAAATATTTTCAGTG
>PVHX01012744.1:0-57801 GCA_004024805.1 Geosciurus inauris
AAATGATCCCCAGGATAAATAAATCACAAGACATCAATGAAAGTTAAAGTTGTACTGACAAAACAGCTTTTTCTCCAGAAAATGATTACAATTTCTAATTAATAAAAAGCACTAATACAAGCTTGTACATCTTTTTGCAAAATATATGCTTGCATTTATTTTGAAGTTATGAAAAATTCTATGCTACACATAACTAACTATAAGGATTTTGGAAAAAGAAGTTGATATTTGATAGAAATTCAAATATAATATAAACCCATACACATCATTCAAGGTTTTGGATTAGAATTTTAAGACCTACTTGGAAAATAATTTAGAAATTTAAAAACAGAAAAAAAATGAAAACACAAACAAATACAAAACCCTGTCCTAATTCTGCCTGCCTCCATCTGGTGTATAACTTCAGGAAAATTACTTAGTTTAAGGGAATTGCATAGCTGGAAGCCATCAGTAAGTTCCACATACCTTTTTTTTAGCCCTTACAGTCAGTTAAAGTTTATGATAATTACTGACGCTTTCCCTGACCTCTTTACAAGAATAGCTTTTCTTCTCTTCTTGTTATGACAGTTGGTTTGAAAAAAAATTATACTAAAAGAAAAAAGGGTACAGGAGTAGGGGGGAGAATAAACTTCAGGAGAGTATAAAGCTCTAAGCAGGAGACAGGCTTTCTGGAATGCACCATGTTTTCTTCCTCCATAGCCATTACTGAAGGCTTTTGTGAAAACTCCAGGGCTCCAAAGGGCTACAAGAGGGAAACAAACACCCAGAGCTGCTGTGAGATTAGACAATATAATAGGTGAACACTGTAGTAAAATCCAAAGCCTACCATATAAGTTTCAGAGTTAGTTTACTTTTTAAAATTTATTTCATTATAAATTTTAGTATTCATCATTCTTTGTGTATTCTAAACATTTGCAGCATATTATATTCATCCTAAATTATCTCAGGGTGGGTTTTTTGAAGTACTCAAATCAAATCACTAATTCGGGTTGAATTTGATCAAGAAAATTGAGAAATAGTAATCTGTAGAAATTTATTGTTCATGGATAAAAAAGTGTGCTAAGTTTGGTCTTTATCAAGGTCAAGCAGTAGGTGGATTTAGTTTAATACAATATGACATTTTCACTAAAATTCTGTACATGGTTATATATTTGTACAAGTGTGTGATGATTAATTCCATTTTATAATTTGAAATACTTTTAAGTATTTTGTTTACCTAAAGTTTGTCATCATGGAAAGTTAGATGATATTGAAAAAAGAACTTTTTGTGGTACTATCATTGCATGTACCCCAACTATTTTTCCCTAATTGTATCAATTATTTTATAAGTAAAGAACAGGCTCTACATATTTTAACAGACGAGTTTGTGTTCTGGCTTTCATCAAAATGATTTCCTGACACCTGATTGCATCCCTGGTTATGATTGTTTCCAACAATACTGGAAATTCCTTCTTTATTATATCTAATAGAAAATGATCAGATGGGAGCCCAGACAGTACAAAATATCTATAACCTTGTTAGGCTGAAAATACAATCAAATAAATTAATAGCTTGCATTGGTGAGAAGGAAATTTTCTGAAAAGTATTTAAAAAAACCAAGATTATTTTATAAATAGGTTTATAGATTCACAATAAAGCTAGAAGTTGAAACTTGGATTATCCTGAACAAAAAAGCATTTGCCTCCAGTACAGTTAAATAGCTTATATGTGGGATCTTAAAATAATTTATATGCATAATTGTTTTGTTTTTCCCCTGTGGTTTTGATTAGTTAAATGTACATTTTTTTGCATTTCATTCATATGAAATACCCATATTAGATATTTGAATTTTAATATTTAAAGGAAGATGAATAAGAGATTATAGCTTAAGTGAAGGGCAAGACAGTGATAAAAGTTCATAATTCCAATAAAATGTTTGGATATTATCTAGTGTTAGGATTCTGTTCAACATAAAATTAGAAAAATAGCAAAACTGAATTTTTGTGGTAAAAGTCTAACAAAAGAAATAAAGCCTCAGCATGATTTATCAGAATGAATACAAGTTGCTAAATACATAAGGGAATATTTAAAAAGCAACAGGCTGAGAGTATAGTAATGTCTTTACATGTAAAGATGTGGCCCAAATATTCTATTTTTAGGGAGTTCAGACTTTCTCTTTGAAATTTAGGTCATTGAGTTTACTGAAACTAACTGGCAATAGGTAGATCAACAAAAGAAAAATATTTATTTATTTATTTTTAATTTGCACATGTATATGGAAGCCATACAAACTCAAAGAATGGCCAGATAATTTAGGCTTAAATACCCTTTTCCAGGGAGAGGGAGAGGAGGGGTGCTATTGTCAATTTTAAAGGGATCATAAATTATTCTTAAAACAGATAATGAGCTTGGAACATAGACACTGGCCTAGAATGAAGTTTTCATGGGCTCTAGGCATGATGTTTGATTTTTAATCTCTTTGTCTTTGATATGAGTTTAATTTTGTTTGGTTAAGGGAATTTCTGTGACAAGACTGAAAATGATGGTTTTCTCTGGTGCATCCAGTCTTTAGGTAGATAAGGAAACTTCAGGAAAGCCCCTTCCTATGCTAGGACAGAAAGAGGATCCATAGAAAAGGAATGTGGGGAAGGCCAGGGAAACCTGCATACTGCTTCTTTAGTTCAGCATGTCACAGTGTTGTACTCTGTGGTGCCATTTTTTGAACCCCAATATACTCAGTATCTGAGAATTCATTTCTATTTTTTTAATTATTCAATTTATAGCTGATTAGACTTTCCAAGCCAAAAAAATATTTTCTGTACATGCCTATTCTTAGAAGTCTATCTGTAATATATACAGAAATACCTACAGAAAATAATAGTATAGATTAAAATTTTTAGATTTGATTATGTAATAACTTTGGTTCCAAAGATGAATCTCTGGAGCTGGGGAAGGAACAACCTCATGAAAAGCTTTCCTGATACTCTACCTCAACCAGGACAGTCTCACTTATACTGGTTTTCATATTGAAGTTTCTCATTTGGGGGGAAGCAAAAATTTTTAAAAAATTCAATTGTAAAAAGTAAATAGGTTTATCTGAAATCTCCTGTCAGACTTAGTTTTGTGATTGTTTTTCATGTTTAATCTATTCCCGATGACAAGAAAATTGAAAGCTTGTTTATAGACTTGGGAACACTTATCCTTTGAAATCTGTATCTACTTATGTGAAGGTCAGTCATTTTTGCCCCCTGATTATTTTAGAAAATGTCAGGGAAACAAACACAGTAATTGATCATATTAGGATGGAGTAAATCCATGAAGAATTGAAAGCTTGATCTTAAAAGCTATAGTGTATATTTGAGGATTTGCAGAGAAAGGGAAAATAATTACAGGCCTAGAGAAACAGAATAAACATGAGCGCAAGCTGCACAGTGTCTAGGGCTGGTACACTGGTCCTGTTCTACCCCTGATAAACAGAAAGAGCAATGGAAAGTTGAGATCTAATTCCCGGATTACATGCTTTGTCAAATAGGAAGATAAAGTTAAACAAGAAGATAAATTAAAGTAAGCAATGTTTTTCCTGGAATCTTTCATCCATCTATTTCACCTATTATAAACACATGTAGTAGAAAATATAAAACACATGTTAGCATCTGTTAGGATCACCTGATGCGCTTGCTTAGGATGAGTTGCTGGGCTTACCCCGGAGTTTCTGATTAAGTAGGTCTGAGGTGGGCTTAAAAATTGGCATCTTTAATGAGTGTCTGTGCTATTGCTTGTTCCAGGACTAATTTAGAGAACCATTAGAAAAGCAAACCATAGGAGTTTGATTATTGAAATATATTGTCTTCTTCCAATGAGAAAAGAAAATACCATTTTTTTTTTTGCCTGAAAAATTGTAATGGCCTTCATAATTGAATAAATTAATTTGTTTTGGAAATTGAAATTTTAAAATTTACTCAAAGGAATATAAAATTACCCACTATTTTTATTTTATTTCAATTTTCAGGTTCACATGACTTTTCCTGTTGTTGTTTTTCATAGAATTTGGTGAATTAGTATGTTTGACATATTCTACCCTCATTGTTTTCAAGGCATACCCATTGGGTGCATTTAAAATTTTACATTTAAATTTTCAAGATAACCTCTCAAGGTGAACTGTTTGTGTCTCTCAAATGCCATCTCTGTACTATGGAAGAAGTGATAATATAAACATATCTTACAAAAACATTTGCAAACTCACTTATAAAAAGAACTGAGAATTTTTCAGAGTATACATGAATCTAAAGGGTTTTGTGAACACTATTAAAGATGATTTTTTTCAGAAAACTGACTTTATCTTATCTAATACCTTTTGCTTCCCTTTCAGATTTCTAGTACTATAGTTTGTTTTACCCTTTTCAGTGTAATTTTGTTTTGAATAATTTTTTTGCTATAAAACATACTCAGAATTATTTAAATAATGTATCTTTTCTTCTTATTATTTTTCTTTGAACACAAACCCAAAATTTTTAAAGTTGAGATCATAACACTGGAAAAGTATGAGAAGGAAATAGTTCTGATATTGACATATTTTTAAGATATCATTTGCAAATGTGTACATGTTTTGATCTAGCCTACTGTCAGTGGAGAGAAGCCTTAGGAATGTGGTTTTTATACTAACAGGGGAGAACTTCTAAACAAGTAAAGCAGTTAAGGAATGTGCTGTTCCTTCCATAAATGTCTTCAAATTACAGGGGTAGGGAGAGATAATTATAAGAAATATTTAATAAGAGGTTCCTAAATAAAGTAAATGTTGCTGTCCTGATTCTTTTACAGCTCTATCAGTTACTTATGCATTCAGCTTTTTCCCTAATGCTTATTTTTTTGGTGTGTAATTTAACAAGTTTTTGAAGTCTTATTAAACATTCATGTATTTGAGTATAAAATTCCTTGAGGTTTTGCATTTTAAAGATTTTTTTCATTAGTAAGTGTGATTTTGTTGATTACATTGTTAAAACCATAGAGCTATAAGTAGTAGAGATATTATTTTCAAAATGAATTATAGAAGGAAAATAACAAAAAGAAAAAAGAAAGACCTTAAAGGAAGAAAAGCAGTACATGAAACACCTTTTGGGTTTGAAAATATGAACATTGATTTCTGATGATAGCTTTTTTTTAAGAAATGTAATTTTGTTTGATTATTTCTTTTGCTTCTGGGTATCACTTAAGACAGTGAATGAAAAGGTAATCATTACTATTCAGAGGTGAGAACATTTCTGCAGGCTTTATAGACCCTATTTGATTTCAATAAGTATTAAAAGGTTCTGTAATTTTGCAGGGTCCTCCATTCACTATAGAGCCAAGACTGATTTTGTTCTGATCTCAGCAGGATGAAACTTGTAGCAAGCATGAAATACACTTAATGTGTCACATCCTTTCAGAGGGACTATCACATAGTCGAGGACCATCACAGATGGTAACTGGCTATTGACTCAGCAACTGGATCAGAGAAGAAAGATGTTGATGGACCCATATCAGAGACCAGATTACCTGACCAGCCCCAAGTTTTATAATCAGGCATGTAGAATAAACATAATTTATCAGAGTCAGAATGATTCAAGTACTGTCCTCGAGGTCAGTTGTAGGCATGAGAAACCAGTGTACCCATCATTGTCAGGCTTGTGTTGGAATCCTAGCCTAGACGTTTATTTTGATTTTATGCCAATTATTTAACTTATATTAGTCATCAGAAATAAAAACACAACATCAGCTTGTCTTCAAGGTATTTATATCCAACATAGTTGTTGATGTTATCCAGTTATTTATATTAAAATACGTTCTATAGACAGTTAAAATACAGAGTTATGGTGTTGTGGTTGTGGTGGCACAGCCTGCCTTAGAAGTCACAGGAGAGCTTCCTGAGGAAAGAGACCAGGGAAAGTGTACTGGAGGAGGGTACGTGTAGCTGAAACCAGCAGAAAAAGTAGAGGTAATAGCTCTTTAGCAGATTACCTATTGAGTGCTTTTGTTTTGTGTGCCACAAACTCAATAATAATGATAGAAATTATCTAGTTTAGTAGGAAAATCCAATTAGGACATCTCATTATTCCTCTTACTCAAAATGAGGACATAGATGTTTAAGAAAGTATGTAAGATAATTGTTTATATTGCAAGTTGAGGCTGAGCTGGGAGTCAAAGTACAGTTAATACTGTCAATCCCTGTGCAGTACCATATGGAATGCTAGGAAAATGGATTTGCAGATCTTTTCTGTAGGTTATACAGAAGCTTTAGTAATTCAGGAGAATGCTAATTGTTATTAGAAATAGAGGGTTAAGAGATCTAAGCATTGTTCCTGAGGATTGTCCTTACAAAGAAAGTAAAAATAGGAAAAAGGAACCAAAAATTATGTGAAGAAGCTAGAAATTAGAAGGATGGTTCAAATAGAGTGTTGTCAATAGGGGCAGATAATTCAGGAATTAAAGGAGACAACTGATAACATCTGATAGGTTTAGCATATTCTAGTTTACTAGTAGTTCTTGATGTAAGAATGTTCCTTAGGCTGTTGAGGGTCAAAGCCAAGAAACAAGGAAACATTAGCAGGTGAAGTTGCAAGAGAGAGTGATGCAATGAGTTAAACCTCCCATACCAACATCATGTTGATGGGGATACAGGTGAAGGCAGGAACTTATAAAACAAACATATATATGTAAACACACACTTATTTGTGCACAGAGTAGACTTTAATGGAATTGCTTCTTTTATTGCACAATTTTGAAGCAGGACTCTTGGTAGTCTCTGGGCTGGGAGTGCCATCTTTGGATATGATTTTTCAGTTCATCTCCATTTTTGAAAATTGTTCTAGAAAAGAGAACGAAGCAAATTGGAGAAGAGAATGCTGCTATTTAAGATAATGGGTTGTGATTGTGCAGAATAGATTTAAAAACTTTTAAAAATTGAGGTCTTTGAATGAGAGGACCACAGTGAATATTAAATGGAATAACTAGCAATCCATTCATGAGAATCTAGAAATCCAGTTACATGAACCTGAAAATTGTTTTGCTGGAATTGGTTCTAGCTTAGTCTCTGCTAAAGGGAATTCTCCAAAGTCATGTTCCTAAGACTTGTCCTAATTTAACTCACCTGTTATATGTGAGAATATCTGTTTTGCCCAACACTGTCCACTTGTATATACTTAAACATAACAATTTGGTTTGGTCTTATATTGCTTATATGTTAAATATTTTGAATATACTTTGCTAAAATAGATTACTTTTTTTTATTTCAGTGGATTTTTAAACATTGTATTAACTAGAAAATGTTACAATAATTTTCCAGCAATATAGGACTATTTTGCTGAAAGTCTCCCTTACCTATTTTTCTAACATTTACCCCCCAAAGAATTAGAATGTAAGAAACATAACCAAACCCTTAGAGAGATATAATTAAAATTTTGAATCTTTATACTTATGCCTATATACTTAAGTATATATGTCTATATACCCTAAGTATATATGTCTATAGACATATATATTAAGGTATAATATATGTTTTCCTATTTTGAAAAAAAAATCAAAGCGCTGTAATGATATTCTGAAACCACTCTGCTACCTGGGAGTAAACTTGACCATACAGGTAGAACTGAATATTAATTATGATTTATTATATTGATATTTTAATGTTTTAATTCTATGAAATAATTAGCAGTTAGACAATTTATACATCACATATTCATTATTCAAAATCCCCTAGGAAATTAATTTTATTATACAAACTTTATAAGGGAGGCAAGAGTAATTGAAACTCTATTAATTAAAAGGATCAAGTGAACAAGATAAGCAGGCTTCTCAGTTTTCTTTGCCACAAGCAAAATGAGGAAAGTTCTATGTCACAGGATAGTGTAGGGGAACATTTCTTTTTTCCTCTGCCCATCTTACACTCATTGAGTAGGGCTCTGCAAATAAGACTGAGGAGACAGATGAAAAAAAAAAAAAAAGCAAAACATGGGTAACAATGCATCAGGCCAATATATGGGACCATTTAATAATATGTCATTCAAAAGGGTCATTAGAATCTAAATCTTATGCATGATCTTAGCCAAGAATAGTGAATTTGTAGAGAAGTGACAAGAAAAAGGGAAATGGACTTTGCACTTCTATGGGTAGCAATTTGTGGGAAGTCAAATATATGGAAAGCTAACTGTATATAGGGCTAGTTAGTGATGTTTGGTTTGTGTGGTCCTCTGGTGCCCTCTCTCTGGGCTAATAGGGTCCAGTTGTTTCCAGTTGCAAATGTCTGTATATCCTTTCTGATAGAGAAAGGAAGAGGGACACTTTTCAAATTTATGTCCTGATTAAGTAAATAGGGAGAAGGCAGAGGACTTTTCTTGTATCTGCTTCTTCTCAATTGCCTTCAGTTCAAAATAATGCTTATGGAGAAGTGAAATAACCCATTACCATTCAGTAGATGAATTTTGCACACTTTGCTTTATCTATAATAATACTTATTATATGTTAAGGTCTCAAACAATAGCTGTGTGATAATACTAAGATATGAAGGTCACTCTTTAAGGTGCCCCTCCTTAAAGGGTTCCAAAATCAATTATGTGTATATATAAATATAATTTCAAGCATAGGAAGAACAGGAGACCTGAGTGTGATGGGATCTGGGCCTGCTTGTGTATCTCTCTTTAACTACCTTTGCCTGCTCACCTCCATGAAGTGAGAGGGAGGCAGAGGGAGGTCACCCTGTACCTGTGACCTCAGCAGCACTACCCGCTGACTGATTTGTTTATATTGTATACCAGTGAAGGCTCTCACATTTCTGTATGTCTCAAGCAATTCGGAACAGGTTATACGAAAATAATCTTTGTTGTTTATCTGAAATGCAAATTTACCTGGATATTCTGTGTTTTTATTTGTGAAATCTAGTAATTATATCAGCCTTTCCCTTGATTTTCTTGTTTATATGGGTCACTCATGTTCAGCAAGCCCTGGTTCAGTGGCTAGGCATAACTATGATGAACTAATCAAAGTCTTTCACAGCTTACATTATAACTAAGGGTGGTAAACAGGCAGGAAACAATTAAAGTGTTGATAACTGCCATGGAGAAAGAGAAAAGATATAGATGTGACTGAGTGATGGGGCTGATGTACACTAGAAGGCCAGAGGTGATTAGCTGAGGCAGTGACAGTGACATTTGCCTGGAAGCTAAATTATGAAAATCCTCCACACATATACAAATATTAAGAAAATGCTGGTAATTGAATATATAAACATCCAGAGGGGTGAAGCTAATGCAATTTACTTACTGAATGTAAAATAAGCTTATGTCTGAAATACAGTCTGTTTTGGGGTGAGCCTTGACCAAACAAAGAGGATATGTTATAGGTTTGATCATGGGGTGGAATTTGGATTTTATTCAAAATATGTTGGGAAGCTTAATGTAGGACCATGATATAGATCACTTTTCGGTTTTAGATGAGTAGGATTGAGGAATTTTGCTACAGGCAAGGACTGGTTAGCAGAGAGTGATCAGTCTGTGGCTATGCAGGAGTATTCAACTAGCTCTGCATAGTCTATACTTCCAATAAAATCATAAGTGAATTCCCAAGATAGCATCTAAAATGCTATCTTGGAATTACTGGTCATGCCACTTTCTCCCCCTTCAGACTATAAGGCCCTCAAGGACAGGAAACTATGATATTTATAGCACCCTCTTGTTAAATAATGGTCAATGCTATGTGGAAAGCAAATCATTGGTATTTGCTTCATATTCCATGAGTGCCTTTGGAAGCATTTGGTAGTTTGGAAGTGATAGGTATTTGTTTCATATAATACCAAACGGATTTAAATAAATATGTTTCAACTCTTCTATTAATTAAAAGGCTTGCAACATTAGGGGAAGGAAAGAAATGATATATAATTATTGCTAACTAAGAAAACTTAAGTCCTATTTTTTTAACCTTTGATAGTTAAATTTGGGAAAATATGTTCATGAGTTGTCTTGAGGGAGAGCAAAAATAACCAGACACACATGTGGTCAGCTTCTTGAGGAAAACTAGCTGTCACTACCTCATCAACTTCCATTTACCAAAATTTGTGACTGGTATCTGAACCCTTGTTCCCTGTTCCCTTTGTAACTCAGGGCACTCCCAGCCATTTTGGTGAAGAATATATTCTGTGATACTCTTGCTTCTACCAACTTAATGAAATCAGTTATTAAAATGGCAGAACAAATAAAATGCTCACAGCCACAGCATCCCTCTGGCAACATTTAGGTGTTCTTACAAACACACATACTCTCTCACTCTGGTTCTACCACATTTTTCCGTTTCAGCCACATGGTGTTCACTACATATCCATGTATGGCAAAGGGTATACCTTATTAAATATTTTACTAGTTAATAATTATTTTTGTAATAACTTATTTAAATTTTACATACCCCTTAATACTTCAGGAAGGAATCATTCCTATTTTGTTAAGTTTTCTGTCACCCCTCAAATGTGCTTGTCAATTAAAATATAATAAATTTTTAATAAGTGAGTGATTGATATAATGAGCTAAATCATAATGTCACTGAACACAATGTTATGAACTCAAGAGCAGTGTCATTCTGAGTGTCAAGGGGCAGGAGGGCACAAAGAGTCTGGTTAAAGCAATGCACAGATTATAACTTCCAATAGTAACAAAACACCATTTAGTTCTAGAATAGCACATTATAATACATGAGGACTTTGGGGAATTCCTGAAAATAATATTGAGAATACTTTCTATTATTAAACAATAGAAGTCACTATATGGTTATTAATCTTTGTTGTTTCTATATGAATACATATTTAGTAAACATAGCAACTTCATTAGAACTACCCAAAAGCTTTCTCTTTAATTGATTAGTCTTTCATATTTCAGTTACCATCTGTTGTAAATGTCCTTCTTTCCTAAGTCCTTATCACATCAAAGCTAACTGACACTTTATTCCTCCTTGGCAGATTCTTGATGGCAGCAGAGAAAACTAGGGAATTTCATTGTTAGTGATGGAAAAAGTACTTCTACATCCAACAAGAGTCTCTTCTTAATCAGCCCACATTTTGCTCTGACTTTTGCTTCTTCTAACTATTATTGTAGCAACTGGCACCTTGAAAATACTCAAGTACCATTTCTTATAAGTCGAATGAAGAAACAGCACTTGTGTTGAAACTCAGAAAAAGATAGCTCTTAACAGTTTGTGTTTATGTCCCCAGAAATGCTTGTTGACTACACACAAACACCATGCTGAAATATAATCATCCAAAGAAATAAAGCAAAGCTGAGATAATTACCACCAGGGCTATTTTTAGTCAGCATTAATTATATGTTAACGTGCTGGTATTTTCTGCCAAAGAGGAGATGACATTTCTGTTGATGACACATGGCATGTGTTCCAGCTGCATCTTCATGGCACCCAGGCTTTCTCGAAGTCTCTGCACAAGGAATTCACTATAAAATGATCTTGCTCCTTTTGTCATTGATATGTCTTTGTGCTCCACTCAATATAAGTAGGGGTATTGACCATTTCTTACATGGTCTATTCTACTATCTCCTCCTCAGCCTTCCAGAGAAATGAAGTGCTTCCTCTGTGTTAGTCAACTCTCCAACACAAGTAAGTACCTTAAACAATCAGCTTGGAGAAAAAGTTTATTTTGGCTCCAGTATGGGAGGTTTCACTCTTGGATTGGTCACAGTTATTGTCTTGGGTCTCTGAGACAGCACATCATGGTGGGGAGGGTGTGGCAGAGAGCAAAGCTTCTCACCTTGTGGCTGGAAAATAAAAGAGAAAAGAGGAAAGGTTTAGAGTCCCACAATCTCCTTTGAGGGATCTCCCCACCCCCTAATGACCTAACATCTCCCACTAGGCTCCAACACTTAAATTGTCCACCACCTTCTAATAGTGCCATTCTGAAGACCAAACTTAATACATGGGCCTTTGGGGAACTCAAGATTCAAACGATAAAAGGCTTTTGATGGTTACATTTAATTGATGAGACACTTTTCTTTTTAAGACTTTATATGTTAACTCACATGCTATATATCAGTAAGTTTATAAAATAATTAAACCAAATGCAAAAATATAGACTTTATAAAAATTGGAACATTAGAGCTGTGTTTAGTGAGGAAGTTTCAATTAAGAGAGATTAAATTGTTTGAGGTTCAGACCTCTATCTCAGGATTAATTGTACTTCAAACTTTTCCCTCTATCTTCACAATCAATATGATCTTAAACTAGTTAACTTTCTCCACCTATAACGGACACATCTTGCACTGTCTTTCATTGCTTGAGATTCTAATAATAGTTTCATGGGGATTATTAAATTAAAAGCTTGTTTTGTAAGAAGCTAAGGAAGAAAAGAATATATAAAAAGGGGAGCTGGTCATGAGGGCTGTTAGGTGTGGACTTTAGGAGTCTCATGAAGGTATTACATACTTTTGGAACTCAGAATATAAGTCCACATGTACATAATGCATACACAACTTCTCAATGACATCATTTTTGGATGGATTATTTAGACATATTTTGCAAAGTCAGAATATACTGGAATAAGAATATACAATGGTGAATGATTAACAATAGGGGCATTTCCATCTTCATGCTTCTGTTTTCTTATGACTCTGCTTAGTATGAATTCTTGACTACTTCAAACATCATGTGAACAGAATAACACCCACAAGAAGTGATCATTATTGGATGTCATTCTGTCTTATGGCAGTTAGAATAGGTTACATTCAAAGAGCTGTAAGGATACTCTCAGTAAATACTGGTATCCAGAAAGAAGGGATTTTGAAGTAGTGTATGAAATGACTTATGGCATGTAATGTCTAACTTACTTTGGAGAGTTGGGTCCTCATCTTAATAACTACGACCTTCATCAAGTAATCTCTCTAAGCTGCAGTTTGTAAATCTACCCATCTGGGGTAGCAATATGCACAACATGGAAATTAAATAGACCACCATGTACAAAACATTATGATTTCAGTGCACATAATATAAATAACAATTTATTACAATTTGAAGTATGTGTCTATAAATAAATCATCCAATACTGATTCCACTAAACTGAGAATGGAAATAATATATTAAAAGTAATTCCTGCCTACTTCTCCAGATGGAAGGGAAAAAAGTATAAAGTGAGTTCTGGAGGTGAATATATTAGGAAGCTACAAAGTTTTTTTTACAATTACCAATTCATTTATCCCCCCCTCCTTTTAAGGTAAGTAGATCTAAGTGAATTAATTTAGCATAACCTTACTGTCACCAGAATAAATCACATTGATCTAGAAGACTGGAGACATGAGTTCTTCAGTAACCGTGTGTATGACCCAGGATAATTTGATATCATGTGTTCATTTTCTCATCTGTGTAATAGTGAGTTAGTCCTGGTGGTCATTAAGACTTCTTCTAGACCCAAGTATTTGCTGATAAAACAGTGCCTCTTTCAATTTATTCCACTCTTGTCAGATGAGAAATCAATTTAAAGCTTCAAATTTTAATTCTATTTTAGATTATTTTTCTTTCACCCTGAAGCCTGAAATTACCCATAAGCTATGGAGTCAGTAAATCATACTAAAACCCTGACCTTTGGTGACTTTTATTCGTATAAAATATCCTGGGTTTTATTGTCAGTAACAGGTTTCTTTCATAAAGAGGTGGTTACTTTGATATCATAATAGAAAGGTCAAAAAGATTTTAGCCTTACAGTTATAAATTGTTGAGCTGCATCTAAGTGTTTTTATTTTTCCATTTTCAGTTTTTACAGTCACACATAAAAATGTGTGCTTTCCTTGAAAAATATATGCATAAATGCTTTCAGGAATAGTTTGAAAAACAATTTTATAAATATTTTTCAGGGTGTGGGTGAAAAATACTAAACCAAGTAAATTTAATTATATAGAATATTTCAAGATACTGGATGTGTTGATCATCTTTTTGTTGCTGTGATCAAAACACCTGACGAGAATAATTTAGAGGAGAGAATTTTATTCTGCATTATAGTTTCAGATATGATCAGTCAGTTCCATTGCTCTGGGCCCAGGGTGAGGCAGCTCATCATGGCAGAAGGATGTGCAGAGGGAAGTTGCTCAGGACATGGTGGTTGGGAAGCAGAGAGAGAGGAAGGGGCTGCAAGGAAAATGAACCCATCTCCTCCAGTCACATCCAACCTGCCTGCAGTTTCCACATAGGTAGTCCGTTCAAATTAGGATGGACTGATTAAATTACTTCTCTCACAGTCTAATCAGTTCACCAGTCACTATTCTTTCAGTAACATGGGAAATTCAGAGGGACACCTCATATCCAAAGAGTAACAACCTGATTAGATGAGTAAGCTAGATCATAAAACAGGCTATATTTAATAGAACTTGTTCATTTCAGTGGTCACAATTTAAATTACAATTAATCTTAAATATTTGTATAAAATATATTGTTTTATACAGGTTAATTATTTGTATTTATAATTTAATGGATTCTTTTGGTATAACAGAAACAATGTTTTTATTTTATGAATATATTTTATAAAAATAATCCTTGAAAGAACAATCTGTTACATTCATAAAAGATATATTTTCTTTACTAGTATGAGAAATTGAGATTATCATTGTTATCATATATTTATATTGTATTTCACTTTGCTATTTGTATGTTTTCTATATCTTTCCAAGTTGTATATGGATAAATATGATTAAAACAAAATATCTCCAGGCCGAAAAAATGCCACTACTGAAAATTGAACAACAGCAAGGTCTGAATAGTTGTAGACTTTTGACTGGAAACTGGAAACTGCAGCCACATCTCTCTTCTGCAGAACAATAACAGAAGGAAATACCACTCTACCCAGGATCATTTTTTTTTTTTTTTTGGTACTGGGGATTGAACTCAGGGGTACTCTACCACTAAGCTACATTCTCAGCCCTATTTTTTGTGTTTTATGTAGAGACAGGGTCTCACTGAGTTGCTTAGTGCCTCGCCATTGCTGAGGCTGGCTTTGAACTCGCAATTCTCCTGTCTCAGCCTCCCTAAATGCTGGGATTACAGGCTTGAGCCACAACTCCCGGCTTCTACCCAGGATCTTTACACACTTGGATCTGAGTTTCTGTTAGAAGGTTTATGTCAGGGACATGTGGAGAAAGGATACTATTGAATTCATTAAGGATCAATCCAGTTTCCTGGTTCTCTAAACCTTTGTTCAGAGAGGGAGTCTTGGAACTTGCTCTCCCCTGCCCAGCTCCTGGAGGGCAGGCCACTCTTTCTTCTGACTTGGCTAAAACCTGATCTGTCCAAGGTAGTTTCTAAGAACAGCAGTTTATAACCTAGGATAGGAAGCATGAGTTGGAGTTGGCAAGGTCAACTTGATCCTCCAGTGAGGATCATGTGTTAGAGCACTTGGGCTGATGAAAAGGCATATGTGAAGGTCCATATATGAGATATTGCAGTGTGGTCTAGCTCCTGGAAGAAATCATTAGTGAAATGTAGACATAGTGTTGGTTATATAGGAGGAAGAGGGATCCATGTGATGTAGTAGGAAAAGATTGAAAAATTATGCAGAGATTGAATTATGCAGGGTTTTGTCAAACCAACAATGAAACTAGCAGTTCATTTGAAAAGCCATGAGGACATAACACAGTGTTTTATGTGGAAAATGACATGAACAGACTTCCATTTTAAAAAGTGAAATTTGAAACTATTTGAGTCTTTGGATCTTAAAAACCTCTCACAGCAGAGGTTAGCAGTTGGCTTATAGACACTGTCCATGAAAACACTGATCCCCAAGGAAGGGAAATTACTGTTTCCATCATGTTTCTCTTGAAAATGTCAGTGAAAGCACTGGTAAAATGCAGCCCACTGCTCCTGAGGGTATGCTTTTGGGGGGATGTAGAAGATGTTAAAATACTTTTTCTCATTAGAAAAATAACACTGTAATCTGCTATGAGTAATTTAACCTCACCACAAAGAAAAGAGAAAAAGGAAAGAAAAAGAAAATCCCTGCTAATCATTGCCCCTTTTTAACATCAATTATACCAATAAATAAAAATTTCTAAAAGCATTCATTCTATCCTATACAATTTTTTATTATGACAACCATGTGAGGAATTAAAGCAACTCTCAAAGTAGTTTATAAGAGGTGCAATTTTTTGCCAGATAACAAGTGTATTATAGGAGAGGAGTCTAACACTAAGAGGATTTTTGAAATGTGGTCTCACTGTCATTTGCCCAAGATAGCAGAGATTTTTGTTATGTTGGTTCAAATAACCAGCTACTTTTTCTATGTTTATAAATAGTTCTTCAAAAGGATAGATTTATCTTTCTTATATGATGAGCCCAACCAGCATAACAGTGTTAGAATTCCTGGCTAAGAATAATGGAATCAGTGTTATCAAGAGTTGAACATGGCAAGAGAGTTAAAGGTCAAGATAATCATTTTGGCCATGTAAAAATAAGTTGGCTGTCCCTGTGCACATCTTGTCTCTTTGTAGAAAACTATGTTCATATTCTCAAAACTGTCTCTATTTCTGTATTCATTTTCCAAAGCTATTATAGCAGAACACCATAGGCTAGAAGCATAAACGACAGACATTTATTTTCTCACAGGGTGGACTCTGGGCATGCAGTGTCTGGGTGCTGGCTGTAGTGGACTTCTCTGAGGCCTTTCTCCTTGACTTGCACAGTGCTGCTGCCTTGATGCCTCCTCACATAGTTGTTCCTCTGTGTACTCCAGTGATTTTTTTCCCTGAGTCCAAATGTCTTCTCATAAGGACATCAGTCAGACTGGATTAAGACTCACTATAATGGCCTAATTTTAGCTTGATTGTCTTTTGAAGACCGTGTCTCCAAATATAGAGTCTGAGGTATTGGGGGTTAGGGCTTAAACATATGAATCTGGGTGGGGAATACAAGTTAGCCCATAACAACCTCCAAACACTTTAATGACATTTAGTTATCAACTAATAGAATCCTTGTAACTTACTTTCTAAGCCTTTCCTGAGTTGTCTGACTCCACTAAAGTCTGCCAGTCCTTATGTATGAAATTATTTTCCCAATATATCTATACCATTTATCTCTTTTCTCTAAATCTTATCTAGCACTGGCTTTACAACTCAGCTCAAACCATTCCCAAATTGTTTTATAGAAAAACTTCTTTGCTACAGATGAAAGTCTTAGTCAGCTGATACACAAATTCCCATTTAATTTTACATCTTACATTGAATTTTAAGTATTTTTATATTACTATTGTCGCTTCATCCATTGTATCCATTAATGAGAATGGGAACAACATGTTACATGCATTTCAGAATTTTCCATGCATTGTATTATGAACAATAGATCATTGTGTGTGTGTGTGTGTGTGTGTGTGTGTGTATAGATGAATTCTCAAAATGCCCCATTTGACTGAATTTCTGATTAGTGAAATATGCAGCTAACTTGATTCCTATTTTCAATCTTGATTTCCTGATTTTCCACACCATTAGTTGGTTCTGGGAATTCTCAGAACTAATTTTTATTCACCATATTACTTTATAGCCTTCTACAATACTTGAGTAGGTTGTTAGATGCTTTAGGTAGCATTGTTGGCATGAGAGTGGCTGCACATATACTGTCTCCTGCACTTTCAGGCTTGTTTTTACTGATGTAGATGGACATCTCACCTTACCTCAGATTTCCTTGTGTGCCTCTTCAAGATAAACTTATCCAATATAGAATGATGTGTTTAAAGATTATTCAAGCATTTGTGTTCTATATAGTAATCTCCAAAGTCACAGATACTGTAGGACTGTATTATTGTGTTGGGTGAAAGATTCATATAGACCTCTTTGAATGACTAATATTTATTTTAGAATATTGGTGAAATAATATTTGGAAATGAATTGCTACCTGAACCAAGTATCCAATAACACAAGCCAGTTTTCCCCATATGGTTTCTAAAAATGGAAAGGATTTAATGTGCCTCCTTCACCTTGGAATAGTATGCAAAATGTCAAAATGGGTAAAAGGGCCCTTGGTTGTTATGGCTTCTCCATTCTTTATACTTTGTATCTTCATAGGCACTTAGATTAAAACAGCACACAATGTCAGCATCTCCCCCTGTGTTAGCTTTTACAGTCCCAACATATGTCCCAAGTTTGAAAAGCAATAAAAGGCTGCTGCTTCCAGAGTCATTAGCTTTGGTTGCTGCAGTCAATCATCCATAGAGGTCAGAGTCATATCAGTTTTTTTTTTTTCCATCCTCATTGCGAAATCAACTCTAGCCATTGTGTTCATTTATCATTAAAGGAAAAAATGAACCAATGAATCTGTCAAAACTCCAGAGTTGAACTGCAGAGAGAGAGTACTCTCACCACTTTGAAGGAACATGATACCCTCATACTGAAAAGCAATAAAAATATAAGGCATTGATGCTATAAATTGAAGTATTAACCAATCTCTTAATCTAAAAAAAGAAATAGTTTAAAAATTCAAAACATCCTGAATGGAGAAAAACTGAAAGCATTTCTTATGAAAACAGGAACAAGACAGGGATGTGCACTTTCATCACTTCTATTCAACACAGTCCTTGAAATTCTAGCCAGAGAAATTAGGTGAAAGGAGGAAATTAAAGGGATACAAATAGAAAAAGACTAACTCCAATTATATTTTGTTAATATCATGATCTTATATTTAAAGACCTCAAAACTCCACTGGAAAACATCTATAATTTATAAATAAAATGAGCTAAGTATCAGGATTCAAAATTAATACCCATAATTAATCATGTTTATATACTCCAAAGATAGTTCAGCTGAAAGAGAAATTAGGAAACCTATCCTATTCACAATAGCCTTGAAAAAAATACCTGAAAATAAACCTAACAAAAGAGGTGAAATATCTCTACAATGAAAACTACAGAACACTAAAAAAAGAAATTGAAGAAGACCATAGAAGATTTAATGCAATTCCTCTTAAAGTGCCAATGATGTTATTCATAGAAATAGAAAAAGCAGTCATGAAATTGATTTGGAAAAATAAGAGCCTCAGAATAGCCAAAGCAATCCTTAGCAGAAAAAGTGAAGCAGGAGGCATCAAAATAGCAGACCTTAAATTATACTACAGAGCTATAGTAACAAAACCAGCATGGTATTGGCACAAAACCAAGCATGAAGACCAATGGAACGAAATAGAGAACACAGAGACAAACCCACATAAATACAGTTATCTCATACTAGACAAAAGCACCATAAATGTACTTTGGAAAAAATATTGCCTCTTCAAAAAATGGTGCTGAGAAAACTGGAAATCCATATGTTATAGAATTAAATTTAACTCTTGTCTCTCATTCTGTACAAAACTCAAAGTGAATCAGCTACCTAGGAATGATACCAGAAACCCTGCCCCTACTAGAAGACAGTGTAGACCCAACACTCCAACGTATTGGCTCAGGAACTGACTTCCTCAACAAGACCTAAAGCACAAGAAGTAAAATGAAAAATAAACAAATAGGATGTCATCAAACTAAAAAGCTTCCTCACAGCAAAGGAAACAATCAAGAGCCTGAAGAGAATGGGAGAATGGGAGAAAATCTTTGCCACCTGCACCTCAGGGCATTAATCTCCAAGATACAGAAAGATCTCAAAAAACTTAACCCCCAAAAAATAACCCATTCAATAAATAAGCAAAGAAACTACATAGACATATTTCAAAAGACAAAATGCAAATGGTCAACAAATACATGAAAAAATGTTCAACATCTTTGGCTATTAGAGAAATGTAAATTAAAACCACACTGAGATTTCATCTTACTCCAGTCTGAATGGCAAGTATCAAGAAGACAGCTAATGATAAATGTTGGCAAGGATGTGGGGTGCCCTTCAACATATGAATAGATAAAGAAATTGTGGAATATATACACAATGGAATATTAGTTAGCTGTAAAGAAGAATGATTTTAGGACATTCACTTAGTCTACAGACTAAGTGAAATAAGCCAACCCCCCAAAATTAAAGATCAAGTGTTTTCTCTGATGTGTAGAAGCTAACCCACAATGTAGGGTGGGGACATAGAAGTTCAATGGATTAGATAATGGAAATGAAGGGAAGGGAGAGGGAATAGGAAAAGGAAACAGTGGAATGAATCTGACATAAATTTCCTATGTAAATATATACCACAGTGTATATCCACAAAAATTAATTTTAAAAAATACAGGTAAATGGCAGACAGATCAATGGAAGGAAGAAAGGGAACAGGGAGAGATGAAAGGGAAAGGCAAGGAGAGATGATAATAATAATAATAATAATAATATAGATAATAATAATAATAATATAGATAATAATAATAATAATATAGATAGATATGTTTGTATAATTATATCAAAATGGATTCTACTGTTATATGGAACTAAAAATTACCAATAAAAAGAGACAAAAAATTCCAAAATTATATGACTAATTAGCAGAAAACCTTAGATAATTTAAGATGAAATTTACTTTACTCTCAACAACTTGATCACTTCTATTTACATCATTGTTAAGAAAGCTGGTAGGATTACTTCAGTAGTGTGTTTCCGGTTCCATCTATTAAGTCAAGGAAGGAAAGGAAAATAGAAGTTGGTCATATTTGATTTTCCTGCTGGGTAATACAGCATTGAAATAATTTTTATTGAATTAAGCATATCAAGTAAATAAGCTCATTTTGAACAATTAAATTGGAAACAGGTATTTTTGTTGCTATTTGTATTACATACTCTAGTTTTCACACATTTCATTTTAACTCGGACACATTAATCATATTAATCATAGAGTTTAGATTTTTTGGATCATTTCAAAAAGGGATATTATACCACAGTCATATAATTACAAACAATTAGAGTTGCATTTCCAAGTCTTCTGAAATTTGATAAAATTGTTATAATTGTGTTAACTGTATATAAATTTACAAAACCTAGTTTGAAACCTAGTTGGAGCATCCAAGCAAAATTATGAAAAGGATGCATAGGTGGTCTTTCTGAATACAAGTTGTAGCACAACCTGTATTACTTGGAAAAGTGGATCATGTGAAGATTTTTATGCGTGTTCAGTTTCCATTTTAGTCTCTGACCAATTCTGTTCCAGAATATTCTTCCTGCACTTGGGCCCAGAAATTTTTGATTATTTAAATTCTTAGTCTGCCTGCCTTGAGCCAGTATTTTCAGATCTAGTGCTTTTATGATTTTGACTTTGTGTTTTCAAGGTTTCGGAAGACTATTACCTGAAGTATTTGCACACAGTTTAGTTTGTATTCCCAACCATTGCTATTTGCTCATGTCCACACCCTTCTGACCAATCCCAGATTTGCCTCCCTTAGCAATTTGATAGGTGCTTAGTTAAGCTGATCTGGCAATATTGCAGAGAATAAATATTTGTGACCATTTTCTATCTGGATAATGTGATGAAATGTGTGGATATTTTTCCTTACAAAGATGCTCATCACATCAACAGTTACATAAAATTTCACGACCTATCTATGAACTTGAACTTAAGAAGTCCAGGTTTAGAGGTGCTTTTGAAAGTATTTCCTTGAATTTTTTATTGTATGTGAATTTTTCTCTTTCTTTTGTCCCCTGGTTATATTAAGCTGCTTTAGAAGGCAGCACTTAAGAAATTGGAATATCTCTTTCCATATAAATGTGTGATAAAATTTATTACAACTTATATGATTTATTAAACTAAGTCGCCCCTGAAGCAAATGCATTATTAAGTAGTTAAAAAATTCATGACATGTCCTTAACTCAGTGAGAGTGCCTTAGAGGAGCTCATTCATCCGATAAATATGTGTTTAACAAAATTGCTTGAAATGAATCTCTTTTATGGGTTTTTATAATTATTGTTCTTATTTAAGACTTAGATATATATAGAATAAATAACAAAATGTGTTTTTCACATAGGGTCATGATTTGTTTTTGAATGCAAATAGTCAGTCTTCATGAGTATGTAATAAAATGCTTTGTTGCATCATTAAAATTCCTCAATAGGCTGTGAAGCCCTAGAATATACTCCCTATATTGTACATAGCTACATTCTATTTCAAGATTTAGCAGAACATATTCAATAGAAATCTTACATGATGTTTTATTTTGCATATTAGGCTAAGGCCTTAAGCACTTGGTTGCAGAAAAAAGATTTTAAATTCTAGTCTTGTTTTTTTTTAAGATTTTAAATTTTAACTTTCCTCAGTTTTCCATCAGGCATGTTCAAGAAAAAAATGCTATTAAAAACAGAGTTTTGGCTGGGTGTGGTGACATACCCCTGTAATTCAAGAGACTTGGGAAGCTGAAGCAGGAGGAATACAAGTTTGTGGTCAGTCTGGTAATTTAGCAAGACCCTGTTTCAAAATTTTAAAATATAAACAGGGCTGGGGATGTGTGTCGGTAGTGGAGCACACTTGAGGTCAATCTCCAGTACTGGAAAAAAAAAATTGGTTCCCCATCATGTAGAACAGGAATCATTCTCTTTTTATGTGCTATTTTTGTTATGTATTTAATAGAAAAGGCAAGACTCTTTCAATAATCCAGTATAATTTCCTTATGGCTGTTGTCACATAGAGAACATAAGTCATTGCTAGTTTTAAAATTTTCCTCCCTTACCACTTATTCAAAACAGATTTATGTTGTTGCTTAAGCATTAAACACTTGTCTAAAAATTCTGAGGCAGTATCCATGATCTTTTTGTTGGTCCTGTTACCACCACTACTCTTACTGCTACTACTACTGGTTCCGTCATCTTTAATAATCGCCACAATATAAAAGTGCTATTAAAAACAGAGTTTTGGCTGGGTGTGACTGCTCAGTCTACAACTTATATCAAGAATAGGAAAAAACTATATTTTAACCAAATTATAGATATGGAAACTTAGATCCAGTAAATGCACATAACATGCACAAAAGAAATGTATGAGAAGGTTCTTTTTTTTAGGGATCCACATATGCAATTCAAGAAAACACAATTATAGTACTGTAAACTATTCTCCCAACTCTTTATGATTGGAAATTCTTAAGGTAACAGGAACCATTACTTCATTTTTATTATTTGTGTTTTGCCTAAGCTATTTGAATCATTTTAAAATATTTCTCTGCTTGTCCAGCTACTTTCCTTGTTTCCCAAAGAATCTTGAAATTTTAATAGGTCAAGAAATATTTTTAGCACAGTTGTTAAAGAATTTCTTTGCCTCAGAAGCAGCTCATGCATTGTTAACTTCAGTTTTATGAACTACTTGGTTTTTCATCTGGAGTTTAAAATATATTAATTTACATGTTTTAATGTATGTTAAAGTATAGGCTTATTATTTGTAAATAAAATGCAACTGAAGATAAGAACAAATTATTTCACTACAACTCCATCCAAGTTCTCTATAAAAATTCTCAAATAAATCTATTGGACTGGTTGAATTTGCCATTTCAATTAGGAATGGAAAGAATCAAATGAACACTAGCAAGCAAATGTATTTCAGTTTAAATATTTTAAGAAACTAGAAGGAATTTCTTTCTGTTTAAATTAATTTATAATGGACTTCCAATTATAGCAATATGAAGATATTGTAAAATTTTCTCAAAAACTTTGTATACTACTGGAAAAAAATGTCAGCAATGACATCTCAGGGCACTGGATATTGTCAAAAATAAGCAAGGTTTAACAGGAATTTCCCTTAAAATAAATACAAGAGCTATAGTATAAAAGGAGTTAATATTTGTTGTTTTCTTAACCAACGTGGCTGCTATCTTAGCTCTTCATATCAACAGTTTCTGTAAGAGCAGTTGTTGCAACCCTGGCTATTCATTAATAGCTTTAGACTTTTTTTTTTTTTTTGCAGCATGTAGGGGTGGGGATAGTGGGAAAAGGATTAAATTTGGGATAGTTATTGAAAACCAATGGCGTTACCAACTAAAAGTGAGAACTTGGATGGGAACAAGTGGAAAAAACTCTCATACCTTCGGTAGCCCACAGTTGTAGTCCTAGTTCAGATGAGCAATGGCCAGCCAAGAAGTTCACTCAGAGGTTATATAAGTGAGAGAGAGACAGAAGGTCCAAAATAAACTCTCCACATATTGTTGGATGATGGGAGACTGTACATCTGTCAGCAGGACCTGACAGGGATTTGAGAAATAGAGGTGCTGAAGACATGAGGACTAGCTGCAACTTTAAATGTTTTCCAAACAGCTCACTCATCAATTTGAAGAGAGCAGACTCCTTATTAGGAGCAAGGACTTTTAGCAAGCCTTCTGTCCAAATAATTGACTGATTACTACACTATATTAGAGGGGAGAGTCTGAGAAAACAAGCATAAAATATAGCAATATTAATACTAAGCAAAGAATCAATGACTGTACATCTGAGCCCATAGAAATATAAAATTCATTCCAGAGTTGGTATGATATATTTTCTAAAAAATAAGTTTTTAAACATAAATTATAAGACATCCAAAGAAACATGAAAGTGTGATCAATACTCAAAATAGTATTGAGTCAATAGAAATTCACTCTACCTGAGGCCAAGTGTTGGATTTAGCAAGACAAGAAAAATGCAAAGCAGCTATTATAAATATTTATAAAGCATTAAAAGAAAGTTCAAAAATAAAGAGAATTTAATATCATTTATCTAACAAATAATAGAGAAATAAAAATTATATTTTAAGTACAAATCAAAATTTTATATTTGTTAGTGAGATGGCCATTTCTCCAAATGGCTATAAAAGCAAATCTAAAATTGCAGGAAGAATATTTAGTAACGTGAAGACAAGTAGAAAAAAACCAATCTGGAGAAGGAAAAAAAATTGGAGACTATATAAACAGAAACTTTGAGATGTGAGAAAAAATTGCAACATTTCAACATGTATATAGGATCGGAGTCACAGCAGCAGAAGAAGAAAATAGGAACAACAAATGTTTGAAGAAATAATTGCCTAAAACTTTCAAATTAGATAAGAAAACAGTCATCCACAGGTCCAAAAAGCTCAAAAAACACCAGTGAAAAATAAATATATATGTAATTTTTAAATTCAAGTTACTTTTAATATTTGAGCTTATACTTAATAAGTTTTTTCCTCAAATGATTTATTTTAAATTTATAACTCTTGTCTAATATTGAAATGTTTTTATCTGAAAAATAGTGGGATATTAACTCATTTCCATAATCCTATAATATTCATACTAGACCATTCAATTAAAATGCAATATTAGTAATAACTAAATCTTAGTAAAATGCAGCACTTCCTTATAGTTTTCTTAATCTTAGAATATCATACCATAAGCAAGTCCTGTGAAGAAGCTTGGACAACAATCATTTTAAACACTTTTTATCTTAAAATCATAAATAAATTACTTAATCTATATGGCTCATTGCATTTTCATTGTGATATAAAAGTAGACTAATTTATTTTCTATTTTATGATTTTCTTTACTTCTTTTTGATTTCATTGTATTTGCTGAAATATCCACATACTTCAAATCTCAACAATGATTTGATGGAAAAGAAAATATAAACAGAAAATACTATATTATATACCTTTTTGAAAGGTGGTTGCTCAAAATTCTCATCAAAAGGACTATTTGATTTAAATCAATCAATCAATCAATCAATCACTTGTATTCTCACTTGGAGAAGGAGTTCCTTATCTTCAGAGTCTTAATAAAGCCTGAATGGGAAGGGCAAAATTGGATGTTTATAAGGTATGGAATATGATTTAGAACACCTTTTATGAGCAAGCTTGATTAAGGATGGGTGACAAATATTATGGTGAATTAAATTTGGTTGACCTACTGAGGTAAATATTTTACACAGAATACTTAGAGTCTTGGAGTAAATCTTCATTTGAGGCTATTTATTTTCTCATTTTGGGGGAGCAAACCAAGAATTTTTACATGCTAGACAAGCACTGTGCCACTGATATACATCTCCTGCCCTCATGCTATCTATAAAAAAGCTGAAAAAATTTGATACTTATTTAAATAATTATTTAGGTACTTCCTGGAAAGATAAGGTATTTGCAACTATTATCTTCTTGGAGAAGTTTCCTGGAATAGTGATCATGTTGATGCAAACAGTAGAAGAGTCATATTCTGAGAATGCAGTCACTCTTACATTCCACTTTTTAGACTTATTAAAGCTTACCTCACTTTTAGCTGAGTATCTACTAGGAACCATGCATAGCCCAGGCTGCTCATATTTAATTGACTGTAGACAGCTTCTGCCAGCACGGACCAATAGCAACCTACATAAAGATTTCAATATTATAGAGGAGAAAATTAAACTGCATCAAGATATAATACTTCCACAAATTTTAATCACATTAATTAAAAATTTAATTCTACATTCATGAAAAATAGATCCTCTTTAGGTAATTTGACTAAAAAGGGCAGATTTTGAAGAACAAGTAAACTACTCTGTAAAGACAGGTGTGTACTTGTAGGTTCATTGAAATTTAAATTTGTTCAGAGTTCTTCACAATGAGTTTTGAATAACATTTTCATCTGAATTCTTGCAGCATTATTAGTTCAGAGTTGGAAAGAATTCTGCACAATGAGTTTTGAATAACATTTTCATATGAATTCTTGCAGCACTACTAGTACAGGTTGGACTTTTGTTTCCTTTATAGTGACTCTGGGTGACTGTTGGAAGTTTTTCTTGGCATAAGACTAAGCCCTTTTTGATCTGGTCAATGGAGAGTAAGCACATGGATTATTAGTTCTTGTCTACTAAATGTATTGAGAAGGCTTTTCCTCATTTTCTTTTTTATACATTATGCAACCAAGACCTTTAAGTGTTACAGGAGGGGAACCGTCCCATCCCACACACATAATTGGATTACAGAAGGCCATCTGAGGAAGGTGTTTTTCTGTAGGCTGGCCAGGAGGTTACCAAGAGACTTGGTCTGAAATTTCCATCTTACAAGGCTATTCTACTGAACAGTGACTGATTGGCTAGCTATTCAGTTATTCTCCCAAGGAGTCTGAATGTAAAGCGTATAGAAAGCAGATGCAAGGAGAAACTCTAGAGAAAAACAAAAACAAAAATAAAAAAACACAAAAAACAGTAAACCGGGTCCATATGTTAATTAAATACATGCACTTGAGTGATGTGAATATTGAAAAGCAAACAGTGGTGGACCCCCCCCCCCCAGTGTCCCACCAAACTATTACTCCTTATCTCTGCATAGTGTGAGTTGTATAAATTAGATTTTTCTTTGTCTTTTCTATTTTTTGAATATTCTCCAATAAGAAAATGTTGTCTTAGTGATCAGAATACTATATTCAAATGACACAAATGTATCTATTTTTTTTTACTCAGTGGCTTTATTTAACCAGAATGTTCTTCATTTTCCATCATGACTCTGCAAGTGCAGTGGCATCTGTTGCATTATGAGTGGAATACTGACTGGGTAAACAGGATCTCAGATGGAGAAGACTTAAAAGCCAGGCATAGGTTTCTATCCTGAGTTTCAACTTTGGTCAGAATGGTAGGGAGTTTGAGCATATTAGTTACCCCGTTTAATTATGGGCTGTTTTAATCACTTGGCTTTGTTTAAAGAAGGTAATTACATGTCTCTCAATTCTTCCCTCTACCACATAGGTTTTGTTATAACTGATGTTTTTGACATTCTGACAATAGCCTAGGCATTTGATATTTGCTTTTGATCCAGTGGTCCAAGGTGTTAGAAATACATGTTTTAGAACCTTGAGATTTTTCCTTACATCAATACAGACCTGGTTTATGTCAGATTTATCTAGGTACTATCTAAATGGCTAATAAAAATATGTAATCATCATGCCCAAAATTGCACCTACATAGGATGAGATTCAGAATCTTACTTGAACCCTGTTTTAGTCAGCTTTTTGGCTGTTGTGACTAAAGGATCTGACAAGAATAAATTTAAAGGAGGAAAAGTTGTTTGAGGGCTCACAGTTTCAGAGGTCTTAGTTTATAGAAGGTCAGCTCCATTCTTCAGGGTTTGAGATGAGGCTGAACATCATGGTGGGAGAGGGTGGCAGAGGGAAGCCTTGATCATCATGATGATCAAGAAGCAGAGAGAGCCGGGCTCGGTGGCTCACGCTTGTAATCCCAGCACTTAGGGAGGCTGAGACAGGAGAATCGCGAGTTCAAAGCCAGCCTCAGCAATAGCGAGGCACTAAGCAACTCAGTGAGACCCTGTCTCTACATAAAACACAAAATAGGTCTGGGGATGTGGCTCAGGGGTCGAGTGCTCCTGAGTTCAATCCCCGGTACCCAAAAAAAAAAAAAAAAAAAAAGAAGCAGAGAGAGAGATTCCACTCATCAGAGCACAGCCATTTACACTAGCAGCTGCTTTTATGTGTGTATTTGGCACCTGTGTCAATGTACATTAATCCTCTCTATATAGTAGTTTCTAAAATGTTAATCCCTAAATTGTCTCCTTGAGCAGAGGATCTCTGGTAAAGTGAAATGGGAACTAACAAGGTCTATATCAATTAAAAGACCCATTAAAGGCTGAATGCCAAAAGTTGAATAGATGAAATCTTGCCAAGTGCACAGGTCCAGAAACTTAATTGCACCTTTCTTTAGCAAGAGTTCTATTGACTGCAGTTCTCCAATATATGACCTTCCCTTAATTTTCTGCTAATGCATAAAATAAAGGTCCCTGCTAGTCTTTGTACTTGCCATTGCATGACATATATGCATGCCTACCATAAGTGGGGATTGCAAATATATTTGTGAAAGTAAGGTTCTTGCTATCAGTGCAAAATAAATCGGATATTATGTATGTGTGTGTGTATATATGTATATTCCCTTTGTATACATGATGTTATGTAAATATATGTACATTCATCTTTATTTTAGTGGTCAACCTGTTTGAGATGTATACAGTGAGTTTTTAATACCATATTTGAATTCTAGAATTGCACTATATTTTGTATAGCTTCAAGAGTAACAATTAGACAAATATGAAAGCAAAATTGTAAATGTTAAGTCATTTGTGTTTATTTTCTGAGAATTCCAAGCTAATTAACTTGCAGAGTATCCTTCCAAAATTGAAATTATATTTTACTGTTTTCAACTGGATTGCACTACAAAATATGTTGCCATAGAACAGCCTCCCCAACAGCTGTCAACAAGGCAGTTTTCTTAGCCCAGTCACAGAGGTAACAAGGTAGATTCAATGCTGATAAAATACAAAAGCCCGTTCAGCCTTAGTTTCCTGGTGTGCCTTTGAGCATGCTTAGAGATTTCAGAGAAAGTTTAATAAGGATATTTCTCCCTACATTCTGATTATTTGCTGGTACAATTTTCATGTCCATTTCAAGTAGAAAAAAAATCTGTGAACTCATAGCTTCCTCCAGGGTGCAGTAACAAAAATCTGACAGAAATCAGCTTAAAGGAAGGAAAGATTTCTTTTGCCTCACAGTCTCAGAGGTTTGTTTCAGTCATAGGCATTTGGTCTCAATGCTGTGGGCCTGTGGGGAGGCAGAGCATCCAGGAAGGAAGGGAGTGGTCAAACAAGCAGAGAGAGAAGGAAGGGACTAGGGACAAGATATCCGTATATGGATACACCCTGAGTAACCTGCTAGGATCTCCCTCCTACGATTTCTACCACCTTGCAATAGTGTCACCAGCTGGGGGCCAAGTGTTCAACACATCAGCCTTTGTGGGACATTTCAGTTCTAAACTATAGAGTTCTCTGAATAACAGAACCAATAGAATGAGTGAGTGAATGAATGAATATACCATGCAAGAGAAACAGGTTTTAAAATTGGCTCAAGGACTATTGGAATGGACAGATTCAAAGTTTATGGAACAGCTCTGCAGGCAGAATTCTGACAAGAATTGATGCTGTAGTCTTGAGTTAGGAGACCAGAGTAGAATTCCTTTTCCTTCAGGGAACCTTAGTCTTTGCTCTTAAGGCCTTTGAATGATTGGCTGAGGCCCACATGTAATAAGAAAGGCAATTTGTTTTACACAGAATCCATGTATTCAAATCTTAATCACATCTAAAATCTACTTTCCAGCAACAAATAAATAAGCATTTGATCAAAGAACTGAACACCATAATTTCAAATTGCTCCATAAAAACTGATAATCACAAGTTAAATTTCAGATGACTATAAGACATCCAAATGGAAATATCAAATGGCAAGTGAAGTATACATATCTAAATACGTAGAAAAATTCAGTGAGGAGACGTAAACCAATTTATGGACATACAAGTTTCTGAAGCCTTGGCTCTGGTTGAGACAGTCTTGTCTCAGAATACAGTTAAAGAATGTGGATCCGAGAGGGAACAATTGCCTGTCCTAATGCTGCTGTGCGTCAAATAACAATTTGAAGAATAGAATATTGATTATAGTCATGTAGAGGTAGTTGTCCTTGAATTCCCACGAAGGAGTAAAGGTATAAACTTGATTAAAGTGGAACTAGAATGTGAATAGTGGGGGAGGAATTAGAAACAACTCTTTCAAGGGATTTTGGTATAAGAAATAACACTGGAAAGGCACATTTACTGTGGCTGAAGACAGATGTGAGATCAACTGAGTTTTTTAATGAATTGCATTTTAGCATTTTAGCATGCTGTATATGAATAGGAATTGTCTAGTAAATAGGGTAATATTTACGCAAGAAAGAGACAGCAATTGCTAAATGTCTGTCCTTGAGGAGGCTTAAACCTTGGGATTTAGGTAACATCAAGAGGTATTTTCATAGAGCAGAGCATGATAGTTTATGCATAGTAACAGGGAAAACAGCACGCAGAAACAGGTACATGTATAACAGTGTACTGGCAGGATGAGATAGCACTTCTCTGATTGCTTCTATTTTCTCTGTGAAGCAATGCCATCAAGTGAAAGTAAAGAAAAGGAAGGTGGTATTGGGCATTGCAGGAGATAGAAAATATATAAATTGATTGTTTAAGAAAGTGGCACAATTGTGCAATTTAGAAACAGCTGTGCTGTTCTGTCATATTCCAGAAAATTGTGATATATATACAAATCTCCACTGACTGTGACTTTAAGTAGTGTCCTCTACAAGTGGAGCAGTACCCACAAATGCACGTTGAGACTAAATGCTAGAAAAATGTGGTCAGAGAGCCTAGTATGAATTTGTTGAATGACTGAATATAAATCAGAGACTATTTTTACTCAAAGGCAACTAATTAAACTATTTAATTTAAGATGAGTGGCAAAGGTTGCATGTGTGGTTTACTTTTTGAGTTATGCCAATATTAGTAGTGGTATTAAGAGATAAAGCCCACCATTAGCTTCATGATTTCCTGCTTTGCTCAACTTAGCAGTGCCTAGTGTGTTAAAATAAGCTTTTCAACATTAATTTTAACATAGGCCATCTCTTCTTCTTCTTTATAACTTAAATGAATCAATTTTACCCTCCAAAATGTACATGCTTCTTGAATTCTATAGAAAAGGAAGAACTAAAATATATTCTTATAATATATAAAACCATTAAAATGTTCCCTGGTGATATTTAAAATGAGAAATAGGGCACTATTCATTTAAATAGCATATTATTAATGAGGAACTCATTTGAATCTTCTCCTCTTGGGATTTGGGAATTTTCCTCTGGCAATAGTCTATATCCACAGATGACATATATTATTGTCTATCGAGGGATAAAGAATGTCTTTTTAAAGTATTTTTGACTTAGTTTAATTCACTTTATGTAAAATGTCAAATGCAAATTATTAGAGGTAAAGGTAAGGCTTTGGTGCTTTTACAAATTATGTTGGTTCAGTACTTGCCAAACCCAAACCCTTCCTGCTAATTCTGGATTCTCACTATGGAGCTCCTGAGAGGCTGCACTTTTTGTTTTGTTACTATTTTAACAGTAGCTATCCAAATGTCTTACACTGCCATACAGATGTCTGGACAGGGCATGAGTTGGCATAGCTGACTTACACTCAAAGTCTGGCCAGAACTTTCCATTTTTCCCTTAGTATTGCTCTTGACACTGACTGATGTAAAGAAGCAGGATTGTAGGAAGGAAGAAGTATGATTGGGGAAAAATAAATCCATTATGTAGATACCAGAGAATACAGTTACAATGGAAATCAAGAACAAGGAATGAATGGATCATAGATGAGTACTTATTAAGGAATTATTATGTCCTAAAAAAATGCCGTATGAACTCACCAATGAAGTTAGCAGCTCATTTATCCCAGAGAGACCTGGAAAGGGGCTGCTCACAGTCAGGAGTAGTTTGAGAAGTACCACAAGCCAAATGTAATGTTTTGATGATGTTGGACCTCTAACATTTTGACCTCAATTGGTATAATTTAGGGGACAGCATCTACTTTGCAACATATCTCTTTCAACTTACCGATGGTACCCACTAAGCAAGATCTCCAGAGAATTTAAGTTAATTGTCTTTTGTGAAATTTTTGGACTCATACAGTTCATATATAAAATCTCTGACACTTCGATGAAATTCAGAAATGGGTGGCCTATTAATGAGAATGAACCACTGGAGTCTATTCCACATGAAAAATGAGAAATGAGACATATCCTTGGAGAGAACTATACTTAGAAGAGACAAGTTCTTTTAGAATAAAGGACCTGTTCTCACTTTAGATAGTTTAGGACCTGGGGTTCAAAAGCTATTTTGTGGATATCTTTCAAAGGGTTTAGTAATAACCCAATCAATAAATGGGCCAAGAAAGTACAGAGCTTCTCAAAAGAAGAAATACAAGTGGTCAACAAATATATGAAAAAAATACTCAACTTCTCTAGCAATTAGATAAATGCAAATTAAGGCTACATTGAGATTTCATTTCACTCCAGTCAGAATGGCAACTATCAAGAATACAAGTAACAATAAATGTTGGCAAGGATGGAGAAAAGGATGTCTCATACATTCTTGGTCAGGCTGCAAATTTGCACAACCACTCTGAAAAGCAGTATGGAGATTCCTCCAAAAAACAAGGAATGAAATCACCATTTGAACCAATTATCTCACTCCTTGGCAAATATCCAAAGGATTAAAATCAGCATAGTACAGCTTGTGGCTACATCAATATTTATAGCAGTTTAGTTCACAATAGCTAAGCTATGGAACCAACCTCAGTGCCCTTCAACAGATGAATAGGTAAAGAAATTGTGGTATACATATACAATGGAATATTACTCAGCCATAAAGAAGAATCACTTTATGACATTGCTGGTAAATGGTTGGATCTAGAGACTCTCATGCTAAGTGAAATAAGGCAATCCCACAAAACCAAAGGTCAAATGTTTTGTCTCATATGTGGATGCTAAACCACAATAAAGTGGGGGTGGGAGTGGGGAAGAGAAGTTCAGTAGATTAGACAAAAGGGAATGAGGGGAAGGGAGGAAGAAAGGAACAGGAAGACAGTAGAATAAATCTAACATAATTTTCCTACGTACATATATGAAAATACCCAAGTGAGTCTCACCATCATGCACACTCATTAGAATAGGGTTCTACTGGAAGACATCTATAGGAGAATCAGAGTAGATGCTGCAGGGTATATCAGATATCTAAGAAATGACTCATAGAACATCAAGATTTCATGATAGCAGGTGAAAATAAAAACCAGATGTACTTACTTAATTTTATTAGTAGTATGATCTAATTTGTAACCATTGTAATTTAAAGTAATCACAGGACTGTTGCTGTCACTGTTTCAGAGAAAACAGTTACATTTATAATCTATAATGCAGCAGCTCTATTTTAAAGTTTTTTATTTCCTTTTTTGTCTTCTTAATTATATTTAATTCACCAATTGATTAACTTCTTACCATGTTCTTACTATTAAGAACGTACTATCTGTATATATTCGTAGAATGTGAAACCTGAAAATGATCTATAACATCGGTTTATTTATATTAATTTGCATCATTAGACCTAAGCAAATAGTGAGATATATGGGAAGGAATTCCATGAAGAACTAAACGTGCATTCATAACTTTTTTCACATCTATTACAATATAAGGTTGTCAAGTTCAGGGAACTTTTTTATATTTAAAAAAATTTCTTCTTTCTCTAACAAATTTAAAGTCATCTCGTGACAAGGCCTTTATAGGTTAGGTCTTACAAATAGGATGTTCAATTCACTAGGCCGTATGTCTGGAGCAACACACACTAATTTCTCTTTTGCAAGCCACTATGGGAGATTACTTTGCAAACTCAGTTTTGAAGAAGAAACTTGTTAATGAAAACCATTAAATGAGTTCTGCTACTTTAAAGTGAATCCAGTTCTCCCAGTTATCATTTGCTCTGAGAGGCAGAATGGAAACCTCCCTTATGTCATACATTGTTATTTGAATATTTGTAGCACAGGCAACACAGGTCTCTGGAGTTTGAACTATTTTTTTTTCCTGCTCAATGAATATTTCAGAATTGGTTATTGATTTCAATCAGGAGTATTTAAGAAAGCATTTCCATCTGGAGATTTCCTTAGCCTAATAGCTTAGGTAAGAAGTCTGTGACTATGCCTGTCTCGTGTCTCTTTGTGACAAGAAAATGTATCATTCTGTTGTGAAGGGCAACATTATTCACTCAAGGTAAGCAAATATTGTGGGAAGATGAAATGGCAAAAGATGGAAGTTCCATCCATGGATCTTAATAGCCCATGACTTTCATTTTACTCTTGCCAATAATGGAATGAATTGATGTATTCTAGCAAATAACCCCAGTTCACATTTCTAGCCCACTTTTTAAAAAAGAAATTATTTTTAATCCTAAATAAGTTTGGATTGATAATGAGGAAAATAAATTGTAGCCAGCAGTGTTAATTCAGACATCATGGGTTAATTTAGTTGAGAAAGATGAAATAAAATTCTATAATTTGTTCTGTCCCTATGAGTTCTTAGAGTTGGGAATATTTACTCAGTTTCATTTACATATATAGCAAATTTTTAATAAGTTACAGTTAAAAGAGATAATGAAATCCCTTCAAATCCTACTCCCTTATGCTGTATAGCCAGTCTTGAAAATATTCACACTGCATTTTGCCTTACTGCCAAATTAAATATACTAATCCACAAGTGTAAACCTTGAAATTGTCTAGCAGCTACACTGAAAAAAACCCATAAATATAATTTTAATAAAATAATCTAATTAACCCAATGTAAATATTAGCATTTCACCATGTATTCAATACAAAAATTATTAATGTTATACATTATTCAAAATGTCAGTTGTGGACTGAGGATGTGACTCACTGATGGAGTACTTGCCTGGCATTCATGAGGCTCTGAGTTTGATCCTTAGCATTGCAAAACAAATAATAAATAAACACATAAAATATGTCTTATATCATATATTTAAAAAGCATCACTGTTCACATTAACCACTTTTGAAATGCTCTATAGCTAATGATGTCAAAAGTTGAGCTCTACAGTAGGTATTTTTTTTTTTTTTAATAGGGACAGAAAGCTATACTTCTTAGGAAGTATCACAAGATCTTTTAGATATTAATTATTCTAATGACAGCCATGTTTCTTTTGATATGTGAATCATTTAAAAATAACTATTCTTTGTATAGATAGCTATCCCTGTCTATGTAATGTTTCTACAGAGGAAGAAGAGTAGGAAAATGAGGAAAAGAATGGCTTTCTCTGAGACAATGGCAGAGAGAATTGATGAAAAGGATGTGATGTATTAAGACCAGTGAAACAAATTTTAATTTCCACATTGTGCATCATAAGTTATATAAGGAGCATTGACTGAGAGAAACAATATTGCATTGTATAATGAATCAGCTTTTGGTACAGCCAACTCCCACCTCCAGCTCTGTAGTTTTACTTTCTGTAGTTTCAGTTTCCCTAAGTCAGTTGCGGTTGGAAAATATCAAATGGAAAATTCCAGAAACAATTTGTAAGTATGAAACTGTATACCATTCATAGCAATGTGTCAAAATTGTGCTTTGTCCTGTCCAGGTCATGAATTATCCCTTTGTCAAGTATATCTTCACTATATACACTACTTGCCCATTAGCTACTTAGTAGCCACCTCTGTCATCAGGCTAACTTTTGAGGTATCATAGTACTTGGGTGCAATTGAATCTTATTTCACTTACTAATAGCCCCAAAGTGCAAGAGTAATCATCCTGGTAGTTTTATTATAATATATTGTTATGATTGTTCTACTGGATTATTAGTTATTGTAGGAAATATCATATTTTATATCTAAGTCATAAATTAGACTTTATCATAGATAAATGTATATCTATAGGAAAAAGCATAGCATATGCATGGGTTCAGGTGTCCAATAAGGAAGAGATTCCTGTATTTCTGTCCGATACTAATTGAAATGCGGTATTCTAGAAGTAGGATTATTTTATTACAACTATCTTCATCAGCAGAAAGAGATCAATATAGGGCTTGTTATTTTATTTTCTTTTTTTATTGTTCTTATTTTGAATGAGTTCATATTTAGGCACAGCTGATTTTAAAAAGAATCTATAATTTACATTTCTCAGTACACCAGACTTCTCAGGTACCAAATAAAATAAAATACCTTTAGGACCTAATGATTCAGAATCTAACCAAAGTCTTTGTTGGAATTTGTAGAACCATAATTGTTTGAATCTATACAAATTTTCTCCAGTTTGGCCACAGGATAGCTAGTCAAATTAGAGGAAATAGTCTTTACAAAGATAACTAGAGCAACTAGCATCCAGTTTTGTTGAAAACCATTCTAAAAAACACAATCATTTTTACTACTTGTTAGTATTATAAACACAATAGTATATTTAAGGTTTAAGTTTTATGTGGTAGTGTGAAAGGTGGTTTTTGTTTTGTTTTGTTTTGTTTGTTTTTCCAGTGAACCAGAGTTCACTCCATATCTGAACATACTTAGTAACATAAGAAACTTTAAAACTCATCATAAGATATCTCATTAGATTAGAATTATATAATCTAATAACTTTTAGACATTTTGTGTTACTATTTTGTTAAATGTTTTTCTCTCTTAGTGGAGTATGATGATAAATTTTGAACAAATAGGAGGAAAAAAAATAAAGAAAAAGAAAAATTGTTGACATGGCCCCTAAAAGTCTATTTCATCAAATTACCATTTTCCAATCATCTTTTATTGCTCAGTTGCCTTAGTTTTAATCTCTTTTGTCTAGTAGGATTTTTTTAACATACAAATAGATAAGAACAAATATAAATCAAACTTAAGAACAATCAGTACACACAAAATTAAAGCTGGGAGATGAAAGTATATTCAAATAATAGAATATAGATAGCTGACACATAAAATTAAGATCTGGATCTTGGATTTATTTGTACCTGACATAAGATAAAACCCATATAATATATTGCTGAAGTCAATTGAAGCAATTTAATGGTCTGATTAATAGGTTTTTATCAATTGTCTGTAGAAAGAGATTGTGTTGAGTCTGCCATACGAACTGTTTGTATAAGCAATCTACCTTGCCCTACTGGATGGAAGAGTAAATCATGTGCATATTTAACCACTTAAGAAGAAAAGTAGGATAGTTGGGAATGAATAGAGGATGAAGATGGGGCCTTGGAAATACATAGCATGCATTCTGGGGAAGCAATCACATGACCAGGTTCAAAGGAGAAGAAAAGGGATAGATGGAAAAAAGGCTCAAAAAGAAACTAATTGGACAGGGAGTGCTGACCCCTAAGGAATTTGTTCCATTATTTAATTGACTACTTTCAGAAGAGGAGTAATAGACTTGCCAAAGGGAAGAGAAATGACATATAGAAAGAATTACTTGGATGGATATATGTTGGACAATTTGAGAAACTGTTCTAGGTACTAAAAAACATTCTGAATTTGAATTCAAAAGATTAAGATACTAAATAGCCAACATGGTGTCCATCATCACAGAACCTCTTTCCCTTCTAACATCTCTGTGGAGAGACTACCAATGCTTTAAAGATTACTTCTTCATGCCTCTTGAAATACTGTTTTCAAAAATAAAAGATCCTCTTTTTTGCATCAATTCTAGTTTTGTTCATTAAATGTTGGAAAGGGAGGATCATGATGAATAAGAAGGAAAATCCTTTATCCCCAAAGTCTGAGTGTAGACCAGGCCTTTTTCTGTAGGACTTGGATTAGCAAGACTTGAGTCTAGGAGGGACCTTCATCTTCTTACCCATTCAGAGTTCTAAGAGAAGCTGAGGTGATTAAAATTAACAAAATCAGGGGGAAGCATAATACTGATTTGAAATATATAGATTAAGAATACCCATAATTGTATACTTTATATGAAAAGAACACTATTGTGTATTCTCTGTGAAAGTCTACTTTTTATATTGTATAGAGAAAACAGAAATTAATAAAAATGAAATTTAGCTTAATATTGGTTATTCTTTTGCAAAGGACATTCCTTTTTTCTTTAAATTTATACATTTAAGGTGCTTGTTTTATCAAGCTCCTCATATTTCATTTGAAATATATTAAATAAAAAGGAAAAAAAATACATATTCATGTTTTCCTTGGGCTGTATGATATTTAAATTGTATTTCACTTTAAGAAATGAATTAAGGCTTATAGGGATATAACAGGACATTCAACAAGATAGCATAAAGTGTTTATGGAAAAGAAATGACAAGGCAAGATGTGATCATAAAATAGAGTAGTAAAGAGGGCTAAGAATACATGGCATGGTGTCCAAAGATGTGCTTGCATCATGTTTGGCATATAAGAAAAGCTCAAGATAAGAGGGATTGATTGTGTGTACCTATTAGTGAAATTCAGATGACAGTTCCTAGAAAGAAACAATACCATAGTGCTCTCAGGTCTTCAAAAAACTCATGAATACTTTGCAATTAGAATATCCATTAACTACAGGACTGGGTTCTATACCCAGTTCCCCAGCATTTGATCTTGTCTAGAACTTTTATTTGGTTGACTTTGTCAACACATGAGCAAACAGAACCTTCCCCTCAGAAAAATAAACAATTAGTTTGAAAGCTTTGACAATGCAAGATGGATAATGAAACAGGATTTTATTGGCAGTGGTATTGAAACTTGAATGACATCTAAGACCATCACACTCTGCTCTGTAGGCAAAGCCAAGCCTGTAGTATTCTGCCTAGTTCCTGTTTTCATTACTTTAAAAAGTGTATGAACCACCTGGAACATATTCAGAGGAGTATGACTAGAAGGGCAAAAGCATGATTATGACAGAGGCAAAGAAAGCATTTTGTTGTGGAGGATTAAGGAAGAGATATCCCTTTTCAAGTATTTTCAAAAAAAATCTCATTTGAAATGAATTAAAAGAATGAGCAAACGAGGCCTTGTAGTTGGAGGTTAGATGGAGGTAGATTTGGGATTATTTAAATTTTTCTAATAAGCATATCTGTCCATTGGTGAATTAATTACCTCACAGAATGAGGTTTACTATTTAGCTTTCAATGAATGACTACAAGATTGGAACTCAAATATTGGACATGTTCCTGAACTGCAGAATCTCTTAATGTTACCAGATCTGCAGTCAGAATTCCTTTAAGTTTTCCCCAATAATTAATGGATATGAAACTAATATGGAACATTGTAAAACACATAAACATAAAACACTAACATAATATTTTACTTCTAAGTGTATCACAGGTTAAATGAGATTATTTAACATTGAACGAAAGTAGATAAAAGTCTCATTATGACTTGTGTTTACCTGAGAAGATTTTAAAAGTCTGTCAAGTACCATTTTGAGGTATTTGTGGAATTAATTCAGTTGTTTACCAAAAATAGGGTAAAATAAGTAATATAAACAAACGAAATTGAATACATTTTATGAGGAAAAAATATAGAAAGTGACACTACTTTTACAACATATATGATGGAACAACTAAATAGATAATCTCAGTTTGCTCTGTATTGAGTTTTCTAACTGAAAAGCCCCAGGCAGTACGTTTTCAAGAATGGTATTCTTTTCATATATGACTTCAATAAAGACAGCACATTGCCAGTGTCCATGAAATGGTAGATGAGCAAATTGTTCTGTGTTTTACTACTCACTCGACTCCTGTATTCTGAATTCACAGTGTTTGTATTTGACAAGTAGGGCTTAAATGGGAAAACTTTCTTATTTTTTTTTCCCTGAAAGGACAGTTACACTGAAAACTTAAATGAAATGAGTAAGCCGACATAAATTTCCCTCCTCATTTATTAAGACTTGATCTTCATGAAGTGCTCTGCTAGGCATATTATGTTAGGTTGGTTAAACAGATATGGTACTAGTTTTTTAAGAGAATGAAAATCAGATTACATAAAAGTATAGACTTAGGGTTATTATTCAGGCCAATGTACTCTGAATTTCTCATGAACTAATATCTTGCAAAAGAAAAGGAATCCAGAAATGCAGTGATGGATATTAGATGACCAGTCTGACCAGAAATTTAAGCATTCAAGATAGTAATGACAAGCTTTCGAGAGCCTATGGGACAAGTCATAGAGAAACAGGCAAATGCTATCCTCTGGGCATGGGTACCATCAACAAAGAGTAAATAATTAGGCAAAGGGATCAAGGGACAGAAGGTCAATGACCATAGCAAAACCACATCACCAAGTCAGGAGCCCCACAAGGCTTGGCCTTTCCACTATGGTAATGATATTCATCGTTTGTCTCTAACATCCGTGGTTTGACTGGATGTCTTACCCTAGCCTGTGTATAGAACTTACTGCAAGTGCACCGGCTGTGTATATGTATATTCTATTCCAGACCCAATAATACCTCTTCACTTCTTGGAGATGTGAATTTAAAAGAAAAGGATGAGCAGGCACTTGCAAATTCCTAAATATCATGTGAATTACATTTTGAACACTATTGTTCTGAATCTTCATTACTGCAGGATACCTATGAAATTAGATTTGGAATTTGATTAGAATAATTTCAGAAATATTGCTAATAATTTAAATAAGCTACTTGCAAAGCTGAACAAAAAAACCCATATACTTTATACTTAGAGAAGTCATGCCAGTAAACATAATAATCAAATCATTATGAATTATCCATACTCCAAATAGAAAAGCAGACAAAACATAATTAAACAAAAAAATCAGTGATATAGTCAACATTTCTACTTAATTTTTCAATCCTGGGACTTGTTGTTATCTATCAGTTGCCTTTCCTTGGAAACATCCAGAGTATGGACAAGTATACTTAATTATGTAAACTAGAATTCTCAGCTGCTTGACAGGCCTCATCATTTGCTTGGTCTTTTATTTAAGCTATTAAAGAGTTGGCTAAAATCTGAAGTAAAGAAGAGGCAATTTCTTCTAGGAAATAATGCTTGAAATTAAAGACTTGATTTTAAATGAAAAGGATGTATATTACTAGAGTTGGTCTGCTGGTTTTGCTGCTATCTAGCCATGTGAGTGACTTTAGGCAAGCCATTAAAGTAATGTAGGTCCTTGCTTTCTCATCTGGGACATTGAGCAACTAGACATGATAATTTAGAGAGATTATTCCTTCCTGTTATGCTATAGATTTTTATTGATGAATAGTGGTCTATTAAATTTTAATTTTGCAAATGTGAAATAATTTAAATTACTTTTAAGAGGTCCCTGTTTAAAAGGTATATGCAAGTGTGTGCATGTGTGTGTTAAACTTAGTAGTTATCACAGGGCCAATATTACCTCTCAGTGGACCCTGAACAATGAATAAATATGGGGATGCTACTGACTCCTAGTTGGTAGAGTCCACAAATGCTGCAGCACATCTTGATATGTGTATGACAGCCCTCTCAGGACAAATAATTATCAGATCCAAAAAGTCAATAGTGCCCAAAGTGAGAAAACTTGTAACTAATTTGTGACCCATATTGAAAGCATACCACATCATTCAGGGTACAGAGACCTATTAAGTAGTGGTTATTATCTAAACCAAACATGATAGATTCATTTTTTGTTTTGTTTTTCCCACAAGGAAAGGGTCTCTACTTTCTGTCTTACACACAAGGAGTGGAGCTCATTTTTCTTCCTGGTATTGACAGCTCACTTTATTATGGGATTAACAGTCTGTATTTATTTATTTATTTATTTATTTATTTATTTATTTATTTATTTTTATTTTTTAATTTTTTTAGTACCAGGGATTGAACTCAGGGGCACTCGACCACTGAGCCACATCCCCAGCCCTATTTTGTGTTTTATGTAGAGACAGGGTTTCACTGAGTTGCTTAGTGCCTCAGCTTTGCTGAGGTTGGCTTTGAACTCGCAATTCTCCTGTCTCAGCCTCCCAAAGTGCTGGGATTACAAGCGTGAGCCACCGTGCCTGGCTCTGTATTTATTTTTGTTATTAATTTTTTCTCTGTGTCCTAGTATAATGATTTTTAAATAAATGCTTCATGGTCTGTGGAAGAGGTATATTCTCTATTATTATGATAAAGCATTAGGAATGTGTGAATACTATCAATATTCTGGACTGCATTTTGGTGTTCCATATACTGTTTTGTGTACAGTATATACTGATACTGTTTTGTGTACAACACCCATTGTTTTCCTAGTTAAGATTCACATTTATCAAATGTTAGTCTTAATTTCATTTTAATAATAGCACAGCAGGCTACCACACAGCAGTTTGTTACACTGGTCTACCCCCAGGGTCTCACAAAGTTAACACACCTAATATTTTTCTTCCATTTCCTTTTATTAATTCCATTTATTAGTTTATTCTCCTGACATATAATTACTGGTATTTCCAATGTTGAAATTGTATAAATGAGATTCTTGCTTCAAGTTTTAACTAAGTTTCATCCTTCTTGTATAATTCATATACTATGACTGCCATGCTTAAATCCCAATAAGTTTTTCTTCTATAAAATTTTATGTGTCTCTGGAGATTTGAATTCCAACGTGGCTCTAACAGTTAGTATATTTGTATCTTTGCTAGAAAAATAACTTCTATACATTGTATAATCACTGTATTTTTAAAGAGTCTTATCATAGCTTTCCATTCTATTTGCCTCATAAATAGTATGAGGTAGTGAATATTAAGGGGCTCTGAAAAATATTAATGGCTATGAGTATATGGGTGATGATGGTGGTATAATTTATATACTACATAGCCATAACAAGAGAGAACAGCAAAAATAATATTGACTAAGGGCACGAAAAATGAATTCATTGCATACAAGTTTGTGTGTCATTTTAGTTTTAGATCATGTTATTAATTATAAATGACAATTGGAAAAATTATGTGAAAATTCATCAAGCTTTTGAAACTCACTTATATATCATGGTCAAGTTAAATTGCATCATTTATCATTAAACAAAGTTGACTGAATCCCTACTATTTTTACACATTGAATTATGTCCTGGAATATCAGGGAATATCAATTTGGTTTCATGTCTTAGGAATCTGCCAGTGCAGTAAAATGGGATACTGGTTGCAAGATTAGCCATAGGAAGGACCAACAGAAGCTCAGGTAAAGTTTTCCTGTTAGCTGAAGATAACCTTCACAGTGGAGGAAAGAAACACTTGACATGGTAAAATTTGCTTGTCCTCATGTAGAAGAAAGAATGAATGTGATGGTGCAGTCCTTACTTTGATCCTCTGGCCTATTTTGGAGCTTAGGTTTTTGTAATTACTGTAGAAACTATTCAGAGACTGGACCAATCTTGCCACTGCTGGAGTCAAGACTCAATAGAAAAGCCCACTACAGGTGCCTGTCAGGCTGTAGATTTGCCTTTATGTTAATGAAAGCTTAAAAGACTTCAAGAATTTCTTGTAGCGATAATACATATTGAAAACAAATATTTCCTTTATGATTAATAATATGTGAATTATTTTTGTTCTCAGGAAGAATTTTTTCTTCATCACAAAAGTATGTTTAGCTCACACACACACATACACACACACACAAACATATACACTTTGGCAAGAATCTATGTATGTTCTGTATTTCCAGGAAATATTTCAGAAATTTTAGTTACTGTTTCTTTTTTTTCCTCGTCCCTTTTAAGGCAGTCATTAATGTGAGTGGAAATTTACTAAGTAATGCTTTCCCTTTGTGCATACCTTTAAACTACTGCACTATTTGGAAATGCATCCTTCTTATAATTACACGTCAAAATTATTTTCCAAGTGCTTGAGTAAATTTGCCATCGATTTGAAAAGTGCAAAGTATTTTTTCTACTTTATTGTAGGAGAAAAGAGGGTGCATAAAATGATATTTTTAACAGATAAAAGTTCTTTGGAGATAATTTGAAAATGAAAAAAATAATCTGTGAGTATAATGTGAAATATTCATGGTAGTGTCTTATTAACAACCAAATATGTATTGGATTTTGAGTTTCAGCCTATTTCTATAGAAAGATGTTTAGGAGCTGAACTCTGGAGGTAGTTGGACCTAGGTTTGAATTCCTGCTGTGATTATGTGAGATTTGTCATGTTATGTATCTTTTCCCATTATCATTCGTGGCTTCAATATTGTTGAACTAACAAGTAATCCTATAAAAAGTTGTTGGAAAGTGCTGAGAGTGTGCGTGTGTGTGTGTGTGTGTGTGTGTGTGTGTGTGTGTCATTTTTGTAACTAATTATCTTATTTCACTATTTTTTTATGGATTAGGCAGAAGTTCTAAACTGTTCTAAACTGTGGAGATGTGTCATTCTGTTCTTTAATGTACACAGATATCACTTGTTTGAAATGAATACTCAGGGTATCCTTGAAGGGAAGGCTATATCAAAATAAAGTAATATGATTTCCAAGGGGTAGGCAAGGAGAGAGAAGAGCAATTTCCTGTATTTGAAAAAGCAGAGCTAAATCTTTGTTCACATGGCTTTCTTGCTCCAAAATGAACTACTCTTCTTTATGTACCTGCTAGACAATGATTCATTTTTCATGATTCTGATTAGGTTCATTTTCTTGATTAAACCTTTAAAACCTTGTAGAGATGACCATTCCTCCCTTGAACCTATCCTCATTCTCGTGCTTGTCTGACATAAAGTAGATGGCAGTTCTTAAGTGAAGGCTTAATTATAAAAAGATATTCTTTTCATAAACCATGAAGCCTTCCAGGTTATTTTTTTTTCTGTATCTTTATAGCCTAGTGAATTGTATGAATTTCATACAACTTTGATAAATCAAGATGTTTGACATGCTCTCTATGGCCTGAGAGATGGGCAGGTATCTGACTGCTGCATATCAGTTTTCCTAGGGTTCGCAAGTGGCTTCTATCTGTTATATTACTGAGCTAGTTTTGCAATTTTAAGAAACTGTAAGAAAGGATGTTTTCATCACTGATTCTGAGCTCAGTTGTCTATTCTGCACCTGGAGAACCCAGTGGTACACATTGACATGAACAAATTGGACTGCAGCAATCTTCTGAAGGCATGCATTGGCCTTTCTGAGGATAGACTCATGATTGCAGTTTTAGTACCATGAAAACCGTCCCAGACTGTGTCTGCAAGGGCTGGAAAGGAAATGCACTGCCTTTGTGGCTGTATTCACTAGAGAACATCGATGCTGTGGCATTTATTTATTCCCTAGGAAAGGGATTATGAGGTTAAGGAGGCAAAGAAAGTAATTTACTCTGTGAAATCCTCAGGAGCTCTGATGAATTTTGAAATTTATAAATGGGTTGTGAAACCTAAGGACAGATTGAAAAATGACAAATATGTAAACCAGGCTGATTTTTACTTGAAAATTGGGCCACACTGAGTGTTAGTAAGATCATAGTTGTTTTGGTCTAGTCTAGTTCCATTTTGTTCCCTTACTACTAATGCCCTGTCTAACCAGTCTTCTTTCATTATCTCCATTTTTTTTTAATTTTTTTTTTTTTTTTTTTTTTGGTACCAGAGATTGAACTCAGGGGCACTTGACCACTGAGCCACATCCCCAGCCCTATTTTGTGTTTTATGTAGAGACAGGGTCTCACTGAGTTGCTTAGCGCCTCGCCGTTGCTGAGGCTGGCTTTGAACTTGCGATTCTCCTGTCTCAGCCTCCCAAAGTGCTGGGATTACAGACTTGTGCCACTGAACCCAGCTTCATCTTCTCCACTTTTTAAGAGTAATTCTGGTATGTTTCCAATACTATACCAATCTATTATCTATGTTTTGATGTTTCTCTAAAAATCCCTTACCCATTAATAGATAATATACTTCTATGTTTTAATCCCCTATCCCTTTTTTTTTTTTTGGTGCTTGGAATACATTCCTATTCTTTGATCCTTTACCCAGTTTTTCTATCCTCTTTGCTAAAACTGTAGCAATTGCAGTCCTCATTAATTTTCAAACCATGACATATACCATCTCTCCCAATGGTTTCCAAATCCCACTAACCATCAAGGGCACTTAAACACACATATTCTTAGGCTATATCCATGGGCAATAGATGTTTGTAGGTCTAATTTTGTTTCCAAGAATGTCAAACTTCATCAAATAGCACTGAAAGTGATTTTGATCATCAGCCAGCTTGGTGGTCAAGAAATATACACAGTATGTACTATGTATTTACCAAGAAGCTTCCATTGCCTAATATAGGTTTCTATATATTTCCCAATTATCTCATACTTATTGATGATTTTCTAAATATTTATTGGAACCCTTAAGTATCAAGCATAATATACATTATGTATACATATGTATATATCATAATATATATTTCAATATAATATTACCACATAATAATATGCATTATTATGCTATATATATTTTCATTGCATATGTATAATATATATGTTCTTATCACATACCACATGTTTTAGTTAGCTTTTTCACTGCTGTGATTAAAAGACCTGAAAAAACAACTTTAGGGGAGGAAAAGTTTATTTTGAGGCTCACTGTTTCAGAGTTCTCAATCCATAAAAGGCTGGTTCTGTTCCTCAGGGCTGGAGGTGAGGCAGAACATCAGGGTGGAAGAGTGTGGTGGAGGAAAGGGGCTCATATGAGTATCAGAAAGGGGGCAGGGAGATAGATTGATTGATTCCACTTGCCAGATATAAAACTACCCAAAAGCATGCCCCCCAATGACCCAAATCCTCCAGCCACACCCTACCCACCTTCAGCTCCCACTGTTATTCCCATCAGGGGTTAATTCACTGATTGGGTTAAGGCTCTCATAAACCAATAATTTTTCCTCTAAACCTTCTTGCATTGTCTCACACATGAGTTTTTTGGGGACACTTCACATGTAAATCATAATAATGCATTTTGAATTGAGCTAAAATTAATAAAGTAATTATACTTATTTTTCATTTTTTTATCTCTTTAATTCAGTGAAAGGAGGAGTACAATTTTAGTTCAAGGGTGAGGGAAACTGTTTAAAGGCTGGTGTTTCGGGATGGAATAAATAAGAGGAAAGAAGCCTCACTGACAGTAATTTGGATTGACTAAAGAAGTAGAGTCTACCCAGGCCTGGTGGCACATGCCTGTAATCCAAGTTGCTCCAGAGGCTGAGGCAAAAGGATTGCTAGTTCAAAGCCAGCCTTAGCAACATAGGGAGGGCCTAAGCAACTCAGGGAGATCCTGTCTCTAAATAAAATAAGATAAAAGAAGTCGGGCGCAGTGGTGTATGCCTGTAATCCCAGCATTTTGGGAGGCTAGGACAGGAAAATTGCGAGTTCAAAGCCAGCCTCAGCAATAGCAAGGTGCTAAGCAACTCAGTGAGACCCTGTCTCTATATAAAACACAAAATAGGACTGAGGATGTGGCTCAGTGGTCGAGTACCCCTGAGTTCAATCTCCAGTACCAAAAAAAAAAAAAGCTAGGATGTGCATTAGTGGTTGAGTGCCCCTGGGTTCAATCCTCAATACCAAAAAAGAAGAAAAAGAAAAAAAAGTAGAGTCTGCAAGTGGAAGTGTCCTCAAATTTCTATTTCAAGCAATAAATCTGACTAAGTTACTGTCTTGCTACAAAACACAGAAATGTTCGAATTTGTACAGACAAAAATAAACACATATACATACAATTTGCCCTCAAGTTTTAATTTAAAATGAAGTAATTCAGTTATCATGGTATATTTAAATATCATCCATCTTCCAATATGGTTCAAATTCCAGTTATCATAAGCTATGAATGGTTTGCATAAAATATGTGTCCAGTACATAAATAACCAGGTAAATAAAAAATCAGCATCATTATCAGTGATCCATCATGTCACTTTTTTATGTCTGTGATTGGTCACTGTGCATGCATCCACTCTGCAGTTCATATGCAGGCTGCAAACCAAGCAGTTGTATCCCTACCTGACTCAAGTTGATGAACACGTGTGACATTTTATGAACACAGATAGTTGAAAAGGGAATGTGCCCACAATGATGAAAGTGCAGCAAAGAAATAAAAAGGGATAATGCTGGAAGTGAAATTAGAGCAGGATGTGAGTGCAGTTGTGGAAGAAATAACTGTCTTGAGAATAATACCCTGCTGCCATTCAAGAGTCTGTAAGTGGGCTGGGGGATTTAGCTCGGTGGCAGAGTGTTTCCCTAACACATGCAGGGCCCTGAGTTCAGTCTTAGGCCCTCAAAAATAAAGTCTTTATGTATGAAGCAAAGGAGCCTAATAAAGGTAAGCTCGTGGATTGTATTCTTTAGTTTAGGAGGTCTTAAAGAAATGCCATGGAGTAGTGATATAAAGAACAGACATTTACTTCTCAAAGTACTAGGGGATGGAAGTCTGAGGTTAAGAGTCCAGCCAATTTAGTTCTTGATGAGGACTCTCTTCCTAGCTGACAGATGTCCACCATTTGCCTGTATCCTCACATGGAAGAGAGGAGAACACAATCACTCTAATGTCTCTTGTTATAAAGACATTAATCCCATCATAACATCCCCTTTCATGAACATATCTATCCCTACTTACCTTTCAAAGGTCTCATCTCCAAATAGTATCACATTGCAGTTGAAGACCATCATGTATGAATTTTCCAGGGCAGAGGTCATAAACCTTCATTGCGTGACATCAACATAAATGAAGAAACTTGTTTTGAGAGAAAGGATGAAGGTTTCCAGAAGAAGTTACATGTTGAAAAAGTTTAACACTAAAAGAACTATCAGACCTAATAGTTAGTTATTAAAGACAACTAATAGCATTAAGCCCCAAACTTTCATAGCTAAATTTGTAGATAGAAATTTAAGCCAAACACCATCAACTGTATTCATTACACTTAATTTATACTTGATACTGCATTCAGGAGTAGGCATGGAGTACAATTTACTCTGACAGGGAATTATATTAGCCCAATTATATTACTATGTTATATGTAAGTATATTCAAGACAAGCACGAAAGTCAAAACTTTAGAAATAGATTCAAACTTAGAAAGGAGTGTGATCAAAGAATAGAAAATAAACTGACTACATATATCATTAAGTCATATGTGATTTAATATTGTCAAAATGCTCTTGATAAATTCTTTAGCAGAGAAAAATTCCAATATTTCTACTGTTTATATTAATTTGACATTTTTAAATTTTATTATAATTTACAAGCAAAAGTAGTTGAATTTTTGTTTTGAAAACTTTTTCAAAGGTGATGAAATAATCACACTTTTTCTTATTGACTTTTGATGGTTTTGCATAATTTCGGATTACACACAAATTTTGCAGCCCCACATAGTATATGATATGAGTCTAGCCTGTATAATCTTCGTTGATGTGAGTAAATTTGCAAAGAAGCAAAAGAAATTCCTTGGACCAGGAAAAAAATACAAGTGCCAAATTATGTATGTCAGCACCAAGAGTATCCATAGATCTCAAACTTTGAGTTTACATGGGCAAGGGTATTATAGATACAGGAAAAAATTAGAAACATTTAGCATTTTTGTGGTTTCAGCAAAGAGAATATTGGTGTGTAGAGGTGAAAAGTTAAAAAGAGATGAGGTTTTGAGATTCCTTTTATCCAGCAGAAAAATTTTGACTTTTCTAAATCAAACACACCATGATAGATGTTACTGAGAGTGACAATATCATTTTCTTTGGCCTTTTAAAACAATTCCAGTAATAGTGGAAACATGAAGTCAAAAAAGGAGAAAAGTACTTTTCAGAGATGCTAATAAAAACTCAATTACAATGCAAAATAAATATTTTGTGTGTAGAATTGTGATAGAAATATATAATCTCAGTTAAGAAGATGTAGTTTGAAGTGGTCACTTCAAAGAAGAAATGTGGCCACTTCAAAACAGTGAAATTTTTTTTGTCATGTCATAGCTACTTTTCTACATTATTTATTGGTGCATTCTAATTATACATAATGGAAGATATTCCTTCACATTCATACTTACATATAATATAGTAATATAATTGGGCTGATATAATTCCCTGTAAGAGTAAATTGTACTCCATGCCTACTCCTGAATCCAGTATCAAGTATAAACTAAGTGTAATGAATACAGTTGATGGTGTTTGCCTTAAATTTCTATCTACAAATTTAGCTATGAAAGTCTTGGGCTTAATGCTATTAGTTGTCTTTAATTGTGAGAAAAATAAATAACCAATTGATTTATTTTTATATAAAAGTCTCTAGTGTTGAATAACTTACAAAAGCATTATATCAAAATGTTAAAATGTTATAGTTTAAAGATTAAAACATTTAGGTAAGGGTTAGGGTGTAGGATTCAATTATAAAAGCCCTGAGTTTAGATAATTGATGGATTTTACCATACCCACAAGAACTGAAATATTAGCCATAGTCAAACACTTAAACCTCATTTACCGATGCCTGTTTAGACTGTTAACATAGAACTGATATTTGGATGCTGCAGAGATCAGGATGGGTACTAAAAAGGCAACACTAATGAACAATAGGAAAGATGAAAACAAATAGCTGAAAGACTTAAAAACATGGAAAGCTACTTGTGCAGTTTGAAGTTTTCTTGTTCCAGTTCTGAAACTTCTTTCAGTTTATGTGCACAATTATGCTTTTATTTGGGCATTGGGATCAATGTGAAGCATTTCAAACTGAGTTCAATTAATAATTTATTTTACCCTCATAATGATAATCCTACCCACAGTAAATTAAAAAATGTGGCTTAATAATCTATAAGACAGGACTTTTACAAAGTACAGGATATAGTACTTCTCCAAAAGTAGCATATATTCTAATTGATGATTAAATGCTTGACTGCATGTCTTTAAATCAGAATATCATTTATTGATAATTACATGCCAAAGAAATGCAGAAGTTTTAGACCCATAGAAGATTTCAAGTGTCATATAGCCACCTGTATGATTTCATGGCAAAAATGATTTGTATTGCTTCAAATTGGTATATTGATAGGGTACTGACTGTCCCTATTATCACGAAGAAGATTCCTTGTGAATTATCTTCTGTAGTGCATAGATCAAAGAACAGCATAAACCCTGTTTTTCCGGTGTGACTCCTTTAAACATGAAAGCTGCCCCTTGATTGTAACCTCTTAGTAGTTTACAGCTTTATAAAAACATTTGCAGATTTCAACATTTTGTATGAAGAATTGAATTTGTGATCCAGTATTCTGCCCTCCTTCATCTCATGCCCAGGCACTTATTTGTAATAGGATATCTATTGCCAAAGCAGGTAGACAGAGCTGCTCTCTACTCTACCCTGGAAATTTAAATAACAACATAGATTCAGGAAAAAAAAGGAGTCTGTGGGTCAGAGTAGGGTGAAGATGATTAACAGAGGAACTTGCTCAGTGACACCAGTCCTTTAAGTGAAGTGTGTGAGTGTTGAGTGGGGGATCTGAGTGGAATCTACCCAGCAGAACAGTCTTACCTCCATGTGTTCAGGTTGATAAGCACAGCTTGCTCCCATCCAAGTTATTTATGACTAAATCAGTTTCAGATAAATGTGTACATGATGCTTTTAAAATTGGAAAATGGTGCTAGATAGGAAAGCAGGTGGCAACTTAAAGATTCATAATCCAATGTCCCTTTACCTTCATCATGTAGTAAACAACAGCTTGCATTTCAGTGTGTGAAATCATATTAAGAATGTGACTAAAATGTTCAAGTTCATTCATTAGGAAATAGGTGTGAACAGTAAAAGTGATAAATGACTCTCAGTGGTATCGTAACAGTTGTCAACAACAAAAACTGATACACCATTTTTTTTGTGTCCAAGTTTTCATTCCAAAGCAATATAATTTCTTTTATAATACATTTCATTTTATTACATGAATTTTGTGTACCACATAGAAGTAAACATCTAACACCTAAGCATTTCAAGAGCAAAGGTTTTATTTGTTTTATAGTATATGTTAAAAATAATAATAAATCTTTTTGCATGACTAGGAGTTCAAGCTGAAAAGAAGAGGAAAGACAGGTCTATTTATGTAGGTGGAATATCAAATTAAATAATTAAACTTCAATTAAAAATTTGTGAGAATTATGAGAATAAGCACATGAGAAGATGCTAAATATTACTAATCATTAGGGAAATGCAAATCAAAACCACAAGGAGATATTATTTCAAACCCATTAGGATGGCTACTATCCAAATTAGAATTAGGGGGAAAAAAAAAGAAATGTTGGCAACAATCAGGAAAATTTAAAAGCTTTCTGCACTGCTGGTAAGCATTGCTAATTTGGAAGACATGATGGTTCATCAAAAAACTAAACATAGGATTATTATATGATATAGAAATTCAGCTGCTAGGTTTGTACCCAGAAGAACTGAAAACAAAGACTAGAACAATGAATGAAGCCAATGCTTATAGTAACATTTTTCATAGCAGCCCAAAGGTAAACTCAAAACACAGGTCTATGGATGGAGAAATGGAAAATCAAAATGTACAATGCATGCATTTTAAATATCACTTAAAGAGAAATTCTATTTTTAAAATTTATTTATTTATTCTATTTAGGTTTACATGAGAGCATAGTGCATTTTGATTCATTGTATACAGATGGAGCACAACTTTTCATTTCTCTGGCTGTATGTGATGTAGAATCACATCATATATGCAGTCATACATGAAGCTAGGGCTATGATGTCCATCATATTCCACCATCTTTACTGTTCCCCTGCCCCCTCCTCACACCCACCCCTGTGACCAAAGTTCCTCCATTCTTCCTGTGTCCTCCCGCACATTATGGATCAGCATCCACTTATCAAAAAGAACATTTAGCATTTGGTTTTCTGAGATTGGCTTACTTCACTTAGCATGATATTCTCCAGCTCCATCCATTTACCTGCAAATGCCATAATTTTATTCTCTTTTATTGCTGAGTAATATTCCATTGTGTATATATACCACAGTTTCTTTATCCATTTATCTATCGAAGGACATCTAGGTTGGCTCCACAGTTTGCTAGGAAAAATGAATTGAGCTGCTATAAACATTGAAGTGGCTGTGTCACTGTAGTAGGCTGTTTTTAATTCTTCTCGGTATAAAACAAGGAGTGGGATAGCTGGGTCAAATGGTGGTTCCATTCCAAGTTGTCTAATCATGCTATAGCATGGAATCTTGAAAACATTCTCCTGTGTGAAATAAGCCAGTAACAAGTCTACTGATACTGGATACCTAAAACCATCAAATTTATATATCAAAAAATAGTGGTTTCCAGTTTTGGGATAAAGGCTAATAGGAAGTTATTTTTTAATGGAGTCAGTTTATGTTTGTTTTTGAATTAACAGATTCTTTGATTCAACATTTTTTTTTCTTAGCATCTTGCCTATGAAATAAACTACCTGCTTTGGAGGAATTTGTCAGAAAGATAGGTTGGAGGAGGCTGCACATGCATATGTGTAAATATTTCCATATATTATATAAAAAGTGAGCTTTAATGACAATAAAAGCTTTTCTAAGAACAAATATATTTCTTCTAATAAGATAATATGGAATATTGGACTGGTTTTTCTTTTTTCATATTATTTTTTCATATAGTTCAGTGATACATTCAACTCTATGAGCCACTTAGAGCTGTATTTATTTATTTGATTTCTCTTCCTTTCTTTTTCTAAATATTCCTTTTTGTCTGAATTTTTCTTCCTAAAATGTAGATTGAAAAAGGGAAGATAGTAGGTCAAGATGCCATTTATTTAATGGCTTAGATGATTACTGAGCGATAGCTTGTTTTAAAGTGAACACAAATCTAAAGATCAATTTACTGAACATATTCTGTCTCTTTCAAATCCAGAATAGCTCTTCCTTGCAACTATATTAAAATCTGTTATCATAGACATTCTTTTCCCCAAGAGGTTTTCACTCTTGAGAGAAATGTAAGAGGTAAAAATTGAGCACTTAACACTTGCTAGCATTATCAGTGTTGTGCTCATCATCTCTCTGATGAGAGATGGGTTGCTTTTAACATTTTGGTACACCATGCAGCTTTAGTTTTATCTGAGAATATAAGGTTAGAAAACAAGAAATGGCATAGCTGGTAAGAAAGAAGGCATATGACAATCACTTGTATATGTGTGTAGGTGTGTGATGGAACCCGGGGCCTCTCCCGTGTTAGGCAAGCACTCTACTCCTGAGGGATATCCCCAGCCCTCATCTATGTTTTTGTGTTTGTTTTTAGTTTGTATTTTTCATTCCAAACTCATGTGAATAAAAAGGCTTTTTAAAAAAGTTAACATTAGATTCTAAGAAGTCCTTTCTTTGTTTTTGAAAAACTAAGCTATGGGACAGACACAAATTATTTCATTCATATTAATTACATGTATACCTATTATAGGGTGAATTCTTACAGGGCTAAAACAATTTGATCCAGGTGTGTTGATGCTCTCAACTTCAAAGGCAGAAGACACACAACAGAAGCAAATGCTCTCCTGTATTGTATGGATTAATGTTAACAACCAATAGTTAACAAATATTTATTGTTGTTTGTCAGGAAAATAGTCTCAGATGTAAATATCTCATAGACTTAGAATCAATGACCATTATTTTAAACACCTAAATTGCCAAAATTTTTGTTCACTGGAAATTTGTGTACCTGCTACATGATTATTCAGTGCCGAACAAGTCAGATCTTGCTCTGATAGAGCTTAGAGTCTAAACTTGATGAGACATTTCACTTAGGATTATAGATATGATATATTTTATGGAAGAAGTGCAGGGTTTCATGAATGGCAACTTTCAAATGACTAAACTCAAAATGGCGGTTCTGAAAATGTGGGGTACCATTAGCATAATCAAGAAGGTCTTAGAAATTTTGAGGCCTGCTCCCAAGACAGACTGAGTAAGAAATATTGTAGATAGCATGTAGCAATTTGTTTCAGCAATTATGTTTTCTTTTCCAGGAGATTCTGATGGCTAAATTTTCAGTAGCACTGCTCCCTAGAAGGTGTTGTAAATTTGGTCACTATTGACATTTGGACCAGAAAATTCTTTGTGGTGGCAGTCTGTTCTTTATAATTTGTTTAGCAACATTTATGGCCTCCAACACCCACATTCTAGTGATATTCCCCAGTAGTGACAGTCAAAGATACCCCTGGAATTGACCAAATACACCATCTAACCCAGGCAAAATCTTTTTACCAGTTCAAGGTTTCCCTTCCAGCGCCAGTCAACACTCAAATAACTTCTGACCTTCATCTTGTTAGTATGTGCTAAAGTGCTCTGAAAGATTCAAAAACAAAGCCACCATGTTTATTCATCTGAGAAGTCCTAAGTGGGTTTGATCTCAAGTCAACAGATGATTTAATTTCTGGTTACATTTCTTGGTCTGTCGGTTTTTTTTTTTTTTTTAATTTTTGAGGAGCTCAGGGTGCATGTATTGTACTGCACAGGGAATGTGGGCAGGTTTTTCAACTAATTGACACTGAATTCAATTGAAAGGCTGTTTTATAACATCAATGACTTTGGTCCCATTATTAATTTTTTAAATTTTTTCATCCTATTTTTCATTTTACTTCAATGAGTACCCTAACATATTAATCTTCTTTTGACCTTATGGTAAGCCATTTTGTTTTATGCTTTACATTTAGCAATTTGATTGCTAACGAAGTCCTATGTTAGAGGCCTGGCTCTGGGAACCCAACAAATTAGTTCCAATAGTTGGCCCCAAAAAATAAATGGAGAGAGTAATGGTGGAAAACATGAAACTTTAATCAGTTACACTGAGAGAGCAAGAGGAGCCATATGATGAGCCCTGTGTTGTAGGGGCTGACCATAATTTTGAGGTTTTATAGAGGAGGGGATGAGGGCAAAGTTTGGGGGTTTGTATAGTTGGAAGCTTTTCACAGCTGCCGAAGCAGGTGATCTTGATCAGCTGTGGTTTGGTCCATCCTTATCTTAGGATTGATCAGACTGGGCCTTTCCAATTAAGAAAGTTGCTGCTGCCTGGTGGGGTGAGTAGTTTTGACTCATCTCAAGATGTTTATCCATCACTCTTTGGCATCCAAAGTAACTCAGTACAAAGGATATTAATACATAAAGCAGTCAGAAATGCCAAATTTTTAATACTGCTTTTAGTTACCCATCACATATTTGCAGGCAAAAGTGAAAAGGGTTTGTGCTTGTTACAATCTGATGAGTCTTGTATTTATAAAGGAGTTCGTTTTACATGAATGAAACTGAGGTACCTTTTCTAAGTACATTAAACATAATTAAGAAAGTAAAAAACATAATTTTCCTTTTGCTTTGTGTTGGTACTCTTAAACTGAAACTCTTGAGACAGAGTTCTTTGTAATAAAAGAGTTTATTGGAGCCATCACAGATGCTAGACAGAAAAGGACCAGGTCCCAGGACAAGTTCGGCAACTACCAGCAGCAAGGCTAGATAGCAGTTGGAAAAATGTCCACTAGAACTCAGAGCCAAGAACATTTTTATAGCAAAACTTTGGGAAAAAAATATTATCAATTGTTTACATTGGTCAATTGTTTACATTGGCTACACATAAGCAATAAGCAGAGCAGGAAAACCATGGGAAAGGTTTGGGATACAAGGACACTTCATAAGGAGAATACTTGCTGTTCTGGATTGGTTGGAGTCAATAGGCTAGAAAGTTTATATGAAAACAGGAGGTAGTGGTACTTGAGTTCTACTTAAGTGGTACTTAAGTTTTCAAAATACATTCAGGTTTGTTGGGATGGTCTTTGTTAGTGTCAGCTCCACAGGAGAACTTCCTTGAAGTCCTTTGTCTTTTATCTTATTTACCTTCCTGTCTTTGTAATTAAATTTAGAACATCTCAGAAATTTTATCCACAACCAATCAAAATATTTTCATTGATACATTGTTATAGTGGAACTTTCTATAAATCACTGATTCTCTTGGAGCTGAGCACAGTGGTGCACACCTGTAATTTTATCTACTTTACTGAGCCAGAAGGATCACACGTTTGAGACCAGCCTGGACAATTCAGTGAGACCCTGTCTCAAAATTTAAAAACTGGAAATAAATAAATAAAGAGTTGGCAATGTAGCTCAGTGGGAAAGCGCCCCCATGGGCTCAATCATCAGTACTATTAAAAAAAACATTGGGGAATTTGTTTCTTTGGTTTTCTTCTGTAATTATTTATTGTAATTTTATTGTCTTTTTTATTGATTTTATTGTCTTTTTCTGTAATTATTGTAATTCACAAATCTTTCATAATCTATGATTATAAAGTGAAGATATGTAGTTTCTTAGTCTCTGAACCAAATTCTAAAGTGTTAATTTTCTGCATTTTAGATCATAGGAAGCCCTACTTGTGAACAAAAGACTTAGGAGCCAAGTAGATAAAAGCAGTTTCAACTAAAAAGCAGATGTAGTGCAATGCATTTTTTGGTAGGTTTATAAATATACACACACTTTGCAAAGTGGCTAATACAGGTTCAAAGGGAACTTTATATATATTTTTTATCAACCATCTTTACTATACCCATTCCCCTTTCCTGCCCCCCACCTCCCCCATGTCGTGTCCAGTGTTTCTCTATTTCTCTTATGTTTCCCATTCCCACCTCCCTTATTCATCAGCATCCACTAATCAGAGAGACCATTCGGCATTTGGTTTTTTGGGATTGGCTTACTTCACTTAGCATAA